>PVJA010006095.1:0-75316 GCA_004027025.1 Myocastor coypus
AATTTTTTTTTTTTTTTTTTTTTTTTTTTTTTTTTTTTTTGTGGGACCAGGGTTCGAACTCACGACCTTGCACTTGCCCAGCAGGTACTTGTGCCTCGGAGCTATCTCCCCAGCCCCTAATATTTTTATTATAATAAAAAAGAGAAGGCTGCAGGTAGGCATCGTTGATTTTAGTGCATATAAATTATGTGGCCACATTCATACTTGGCACTTCATTTCATGTCTTACCTTGAACATTTATTTATTTATTTTTTTTGTCTTTTTGAGACAGGGTCTCACTATGCAGTTGAGGCTGGCCTTGAGCTCACTTTTGTAGCCCAGGCTGGTCTCGAACTCACACCAATCCTCCTGCCTCAGCCTCCCAAGTGCTGGGATTACAGGCGTGAGCCACCACGCCCGGCTTACCTTGAACATTTAAAACTGCATTAAGATTTATAAAAATTCTTCTTCCCCTGTCTCTTTCAGGACTTGGCCAGGGAAGGGGACCAGGAAGCTTGAAAGAACATCGCCATGCTTCAGCATTTTCTCTAGAACCAGAGATGAATGTGTCTTCTCACAGGTCAGGTTTCCATGCTCACAGCAATGAAACGGGACTCTGATGTCCCCCTGTGGCCTCAGTTACTAGAATTGCCGTCTTCAGTGTTTGAAAAGAGATTCAGAGGAGTTAAAAGAAACAACAGATCTGAATTCTGCATCCCTTCCTCATAGTTGAATCTACCAGGATGCAGGTTGCTGCTTTTATTTTTATTGCTTACTTTGGTACTTCTGTATTACTGCCTCTTTCAGTGATTCTTATAAACATTTCATTGCAGTTTTTTTTTTAAAGGTGATACGTGTCTGTTTTCTTATACATAGTTTGCAGCATTATTGTAAACAATTGTTATTGTTTCTGTTTAGGAAACTGGAATTGTTTTTACAAAGGAGAAAACCAGTCTGAAGGGGAAGCTACAAACCAGAGCAGCAGAAATGACAGATGGCACAAAACCCTTCTGGAGGGTTCAGTTCTCCTATCTGGCACTTGGTACACGAATGCCAAATAAAGACAGGGCCTGCCTGGCGAGTCCAAGGTCCCAAAGTTGATCCCTGGTACTGCCAAACAAACAAAATAAAATGACAGAAAGTTCTACAGCTGAGGAGCTCTGGGATGACCCAACTCTTGCTATGGAACAAAGGGCCATGTGTTCAAAAGCTCATTGCTTTTATTTGATAGCAAGCAGAGAGGTGTGTGGAGGTCATGGTAGAGTACTAAGGAAGGGAAACTTGGCAGGCATTGGCTGTAAGGAGAAACAGCAATTTTGTATCAGGCATACAGGTCCTCCAATAAGCCATGTGACAGATAGCTTGATGCATGCAAGGCCGGCACCTTTACTGCCAGAATGGAATAATTCTTTTTGAGTCTCTAGCCTCAGCTGAGATGCTATCTCACATGTTAGCACTCGAATTCCACAGGATCTTGCTCAAGCTCTCATTCCAGCCACCAGGGGGGTGTGAGAGGCAATTAGTTGCCTGAGTGCTGCAGAGAGACAGGTTGGTGTCCTGGCCAGACTCACTCACATTCTTTTAGCCAATTAAGGGAACATCTGCTTCTATATAACCAGCTCTGCACATCTCAGTGAACAGGGCTAAAGTAAAAGTTGGGTTAAGGATGCAGGCAAGGCGCTTTGGTTCTCAAGAGAGTGCAGGTTGTTGGTCTCACACAGATGGTGCTAAGGGAAGGACATCTTGTTTACTTTGGTGATGTGAGGGAAGTTCGCATCTTCGGTTGGAATAATACACACTAAATCCAAATATTCACCCTGGCTGGTGGTAGCAAACCTTTTAGAGATTTCTATGATACAAACAGCCTGTTGTTGCATGTGTGTCATGGGTTTGCCAGACTGTTCTAGGCTCTAAACCCTATAGTCTTGAAAGAGGAAGGAAAGGAGACTTTATTATTTGTAAGGTGAAGTTCCTCAGGTGAGTTAGGAACCAGTCCTCATGCATCCAGAGACTTCTCAACCCTTTTGTAGCTAGGGTGTTCATGTGGCTTACAGGAGACTTTTTCTTTTTCTGTCTTTTTTGAGGCAGGGTTTCACTATGTAGCTCAGTCTGGTCCTGAGCTCACTTGAACTCTCAGTGCTCCTCCTGCTTCAGGCTTCCAAGTGCTTGGATTATAGGCAAGTACCACCACACCCAGGAAACTTTGTGAGGAGAGATAGGAGCATAAAATTAACACCCTGCAGAGATGGTTATGCATCCTTGTCAAGTCTCCTGGGGTCAGATGGAGTTGCATGTGTGAATATTACTATAAAAGTGCTATGATTATAAAAATGGGACTAGGAAATCCAAAGGAATTGCTTTAACAATGCTAAGGTATGCCGAAAAATGACTGCATCCTTAGCCCAGTGACACTCGTAAGAAGAATCTGGGAAGGTAGCTGTTATTCATTTTCTTAATTCAGTCAGCCTGTATTCACTGAATATCAACCATGCACCCAGAACAGTGTCCAGCACATGGCAGGCACTCAACAAGGATCTTTGAATGGAGAATACAGGAGGCTTAGGCATTTTATTTTAGACATGAAGGATACAGTGGCAAAAGGGGATGGAGGAGGGGAGGCGCAGGGGCTATGGCGCAAACTTGGATTCTCTTATAAGGGGTGTGGGAAGTCTTTGAATACTTTTGACAGGAATCTCTCCCTTGTAAAGGTTAGCAAATGATGGCCCAGAGGAGGATCTGGTCAGCAAACTCTTACTAAAATAAAATTGGAATGTAATGGCATCCATTCATTTAAGCATCATCTCTGGCTGAGTTCACTCCACAATGGCAGAGCTGAGTGGTTATGACAGAGACAAAAAACAAAAGACAAAAAAACAAAACAAAACAAAAAACCTTGCAAAGTCCAAGTTATCTTTTTTCTTTGTAAAGATAAAATATTTGTCAACCCGGGGCCCGGCGGGATGGCTCGGTGGTCTGGAGCGCCTTCTTGGGGAAGCTTGGGCAGCTTCAGGGACCGCGGTTCGATCCCCGGCACCACATGCTGCGCCAGCCCTGCCCTCGGGGCGGGCTGAGCCGGCCATAAAAAATGAGTGAATAAACAAACAAAGGTTCTGAAACAAGAAAAAAAAAAATAAATAAATAAAATAAAAAATTATTAAAAAAATATTTGTCAACCCTGCCCTATGGGATGGAGAGAGGGCACATGAGGCAGCAGAAAATGTGATCTGTTCGCATATTCTTTTTTTTTTGTCTTTTTGAGACAGGGTCTCACTATGCAGTTCAGGCTGGCCTTGAGCTCACTTTTGTAGCCCAGGCTGGTCTCGAACTCACACTGATCCTCCTGACTCAGCCTCCCGAGTGCTGGGATTACAGGTGTGTGCCACCACGCCCGGCTGTTTGCATATTCTGCAGACAGATGCATAGCACTGACTGATGGGCTTGTTGGGGTGGGAAGATTAAAACAACAGCTTCTAGGGGTTCTTCCTGGAGCTAGGAAGGGGTCATTTTCTGAGAGTGGGCACCACTATGGACTAAATGTTTATGACCCCTTTCAGATGCTAACACCCAGCCTGATGGTAGTAGGAAGTTGGGTCTTGGGAGAGATCTGTGCCCTCTTAAAGGGTTCTTCACAGCATTCCCCTTCTCCCTCCAACCACCTGGATCCATAGCATAGTTCATGTAGGAATCAGGCAACAACCCCTCATCAGACAGGGTCAGCTGAGCCTTGATCTAGAACTTCAGCCCCAGAACTATGAGAATGTTTCTGTTAATAGCTACCCAGTCTGTGGTACTGTGTTACAGCAGCCCAAGTGAATTAGGCTATGCCCACTGCAGAAGGGACACCTGGAGAGTGGGAAACAATTCAAGATTTAAAATTTGAATAATTAAGTTCAAGATGTCAGAGCTTATATGCATAGAGAATGGGAGGCCAAGAGACAGAATGCTGCTTAGGCCCAGAAGAGAATAATGATTACAGTGCAAACCTTGGGAGGTAAAAATTAAGGAGACAGCAGAGGGTTGGAATGGTATGCTTGCCAGAGACACTGCCAAGCCGGGGCCTCAGAAAAGCTTCTGAGGTCTTGTCAAGGCCTCGGGAGCAGAGACAGGAATCAGGAAGGGAATGCCTGTCCACAGCAGGACCAGGTTCCACTCTGGTGCTGAACGACACAGATGAGACAGATGTAGTTCTGCCTGGTAGGTTTAGGGTTTAGAGTCAACCTGAAATACAGATGTAAGAATGAGACAGATGGAAATCAAGTCTGCTTCATTACTAAGGTGGGCTTGATGGGCTTCCTTAACTCAGTCCCCGATTCCCCACCTTATTACCTGCTTCTAACCATGTGGCAACATGGTCAGAGAGGTCTGAGTGTATCCCAGGTCCCACATCTCAGAGAGACAGCTACCCACAGACCTCTCTTCAGAAGGCAGGGCTGGGGGTGGAGTAGGGAAGAAACCAAGAAGGACAGCAGTCAGAATTTATTTTTTCCAAGATCAACTGTATTGAGATACAACTTAGATGAAAACTTCTCATTTTAGGGGTATAATTTTATGATCCTGGCAAGTGAACACCTCTTATGACACCACCATAATCATGGACCACTGTCCCTCAAAGTTCCCTCCACCTGCCCTGCACACCTCTGACAATCACTGACCCTCTTTCCATCATCCTTGGCTTCTTTCACTTGGTGGAATGGGAGATCTATCAGTTTATTCATTTTTATTACGATTAATATCACATCAGTATGAATACTGGTATACCACTCATACCAGTATTTATATATAGCAATATTTGCATATCCTTTTATTGGTGGGCATTTGTGTTGTTTTTTGCTCTCATAAGAAGAGTCCTGTTTCTTTTTTTTTAAAATTTTTATTTATTTATTTATTTCTTGTTTCATAACCTTTATTTGTTTATTCACTCATTTTTTTATGGCCGGCTCAGCCCGCCCCAAGGGCAGGGCTGGCACAGCATGTGGTGCCGGGGATCGAACCACAGTCCCTGAAGCGGCCCAAGCTTTCCCAAGCAGGCGCTTTAGACCACTGCGCCATCCCGCCAGGCCCTCTTCTTCTTTTTTTTTTTTAATACTTTTTTTATTTTTATTTATTTTATTTTTTCTTGTTGCAGAACCTTTGTTTATTCACTCATTTTTATGGCCGGCTCAGCCTGCCCCAACGGCAGGGCTGGCGCAGCATGTGGTGCCGGGGATCAAACCGCGGTCCCTGAAGCCGCCCAAGCTTTCCCAAGCAGGCGCTTTAGACCACTGAGCCATCCCACCGGGCCCCATGGCTGTTTCTTCTTTTAATTCAGCAGATAAATCCTTCTTCTTCCTAGCGCTGGGAGAGGAGCAAGGCTGACCAGCAGATTGAGCAGTTTTTCATGTTGTCTCAGTTACTATTCTTTTGTTGCTGGGACAAATACCTGACACCCAAAATGAAGGAAGGAAAGGTTTATTTAACTCACAGTTTGTGGAGGTTTCAGTCCATACTCAGCTGGCTCCAAGGCAGACTGCCCCATGGCAGAGAGCAGCAGTTCATGGCAGTGGAATAGCAACAATGATGACAAAGATTCTGTCTCTCTTATATTACATTTAGGCTCTGTGACCCAGGCTGGGTGAAGTACTCACATCCATAATCCCAACAGTACTCAGACCCATAATCCCAGCATTGGATTACCCATAATCCCAGTGGATCATGAGTTTATCTCAAACTCTAGGAGTCCCCACCTCATGACTGCATGAGGCTTTGCAGGGGACACCTACACACAAACCATAACACATGTGCATCAGAATTACGCAGAGGACTTTAAAAAGCCCAGTTTCTGGACACTAGCTTCATGCTTCCTGATGCTGCAGACCTCTGCCTAGTGGAGAATTTGACTTTTTAATAAGCAGTGCTGGTGCTGTGGTTCCAGGAAACACACTTTAAGAACCATGGTCTTGTAGCAAGTCCTTGAGGACACCAGAGGATGAGGAGGTGAGTGGCCTTGTCATGGGTGTAGCCTGCGCCAAGCCTCATTTATACACAGCCCTCCACTCATGTCTCAGGCAAAATGGTTGTGAAAGTGGCTTTCCTGAGGTGTGACTTAATAACATACATTCACTTCTTTTTTTTTGTGTGTGGTACCAGGGACTGAACTCAGGACCCTGCACTTGCCAGGCAAGCACTTATTCCACTGAGCTCTTTCCTTGGCCCTCACTTTGTTTCAGTAGAAAATTCAGTGAGTTCTTAATAAAGCTACCAAGTAGTACAGCCATCAGCAGGCTTCAGATGTGGAACATTTCCATCGCCTACTTCTAGCCATGAGGCGCCAGCTTCCAGTGAGTCCTTGTGCAGTGCTAGTCTACTCTGTCGAGGGTTTTGCCTTTTCAGATACTTCGAGTCCATGGAATTATGCAATATGTGGTCTTTTTGTTTGGCTTCTTTAATTTGGAACAATATTCTTTAGGGTGTCTCACACTGTATCAGTACTTATAAATTAATGAATAATATTTTATTTTATTACACAGATACACCATTTAATTGTACGGCTATGCCACATTTTTTTTTTTTTTCCTTTTCTTCTGTTGTTGTACAGTGGTTTGTTTTTTGGCCATGGTGCTTAATGCTTCTGTGAATGTTAATAGTGGAAGTCTTTGCATAGCTTTCATTTCTCTTAGGTGTACAGTTAGGAGAATTGCTGGCTCATATGAAAAATTCATATTTAACATTCAGAGAAACTGCCCAACTATTTTCCAAGTTATATTTCCATCAGCAATAGGAGTGGATCTATTTTCTTTAGTTTTCTAAATGAGAGGAATACAAGAGAAACTGAGATCTACCTGGAGAGGTATGTGCAGAAATGTACTAAAACTGGATACTTCAGGTGTACGCGCAGCAGTGTGGGAACAAGGGCGTTCCTCTGTGCTGGTTTCCCTCCCGGCTTTGGTAAATGCTTTGATAGAAGATGACAGCAAATTGGAATGGGATGAAAAGTGCAGGAAATGGAGACCATCAGTTTTGCCTTCACACGCATGGACACCCCTCCTTGGGCGCCCCCTAGGCTCAGTTCCTTGGCATCCCTACCTCAGAAATGTGATCTCAGGGCCTGGCGGGATGGCTCAGTGGTCTAAAGCGCCTGCTTGGGAAAGCTTAGGCAAGCTTGGGCGGCTTCAGGGACCGCGGTTCAATCCCCGGCACCACATGCTGTGCCAGCCCTGCCCTCAGGGCAGGCTGAGCCGGCCATAAAAATGAGTGAATAAACAAATAAAATAAATAAAGAAATGTGATCTCAGCATCCCACTCTGCCCACCACATCAGAATCATCTGGTGAGCTTAAAAATTGTGATGTTTAAGCCACATCTCCAACCATACCAACAGAGATTCTGTAGGGCTGGTGTCCTGTGCTCACAACACCCAGGTGATTCCAGTGTGCTGCCTCCTATTAAAAAGTAAAACATTTTATTGAGTCATCTGCTGAGATAATGAGCTACATAGTTACAGATGAGGACAGACACTGTCTGTAGGACAAACTGAACAGAGCTGGAGAATTCTGATGGTACAGGAGGAGGAAAGGATGTACTGTCTGGCAGAGTGGCCTTTATGATCAACCTCATATACTTTTCTGACTACCATGCCCTTTTTGACTATGAAAAGGACAGAAGAAAATAACTCAGTGGAGTTATTATAGACACCACGGCACAGGGAATAAAAGCTGTCAAAGCTCTGTTTGTTGCTGAAAGATTTGAGCTGTTTGAACATCAACAGGCAATTCAGGCAAGAGAAAGGAGTACTCCATCGATCGCTAAGAGTCAGCCTTGTCTTGGGCCACAGGAAGCAGGATGCTGCTTCTCCAGGAGGCAGGGCCAAGCATGGAGCACCCTGAGGCAGGTTAGCAGGGGGTGAGCACCCACCTGTGTTTCCCCTCCTCTCCCCTCCCCTCCTGTCCTAAGCCTTCTAACCCTTTCCTTGCCCTGCCCTGCCCTCCCTTTCCTTCCCTCCAGTGAATTGTGAGATAAGGTTATTTTGCAGAAGGTGGTTTGTGAGAGTAAGCAGGAAGAGGGGCTAGAGTTTAATATTTGAGGAGAGTGGAGAAGATTTGAAAGTCACTGTTAAGTGTGAGAATGTAAATTCCCTGGTGAAAAACAGCACGTTTACTGGCCAGTGTTGAAAATAAACTGCTGGGAGGTGTTTATGAATTTTCAGTGGTATTGAAAATTCTCTCAGCTCCTACAGGCAGGCAGGAGGCTTGCTCCCGAGTCATATCATACCTCCACAGACATTTAGAAAAGACAGAGAGGCAAATAATGTTAGGGCAAAGTCCATCATTCCACGATGATATACTACAAACTCTGCTGGAGAAGGAACAGAGTAAGGGGATAAGCTGAGGGCTTGGAAGAAAGCCGAGGAAACTGGTTTGGAGAGGTGGTGGGCAGAGTGGCATGCTGAGGTAGGGATGCCAAGGGGCTGAGCCTAGGGGGCGCCCAAGGAGGGGTGTCCATGTGTGTAAAGGCAAAACTCACGCTCTCCATTTCCTGCACTTTTCATCCCATTCCAATTTGCTGTCATCTTCTATCAAAGCATTTACCAAAGCCTCAGATGATCTCCATGTTTTCAAGTCTGAGGAATACTTTCCAGACCTCATTCTTGCAGTAGTCTCTTTCATTGGCTTCCAAGCCAACGTATTCTTGTGTGCCTGGGCCAGAAGCTCATGAGAATGGCTCCTGTTGGCGATTCTCTTGTAGAGAGGTCCCTGCCAGGCACTATATTTGACTTTCCTAGCAAGGCGAGCTCTGAGCCCTCTTTGCCCATATTCTTCCTTCTCAGCAAACTCATCCAGGCTTCCTGGCTTAAATTACTGCTCATTATCTTCAGAATTTCTAGGGAGCCTAAGCCCACACATCCAATTCCCACCAGTCACATCCACTTGCATGCCTTGAAGGTTTTGAACCCCTCATCTAGTCACCTGAATTTATATGTAACTTATCTCCAAACCTGGCTGTTTTCTGAGCTTCCCCCTCAGTGTAGCTCATGTGTAACTAGGTAAGTTTGAAATCAAAGAGCTACCCCTTCCTGATGTCCTTCCCTCTCTCCCCACATGCCATCTCTCACTCGCACCAGTTTTGTTCCCTTGGCATCTTTAGACTCCACTCATTCCTTTTTAATTCCTGGGCTATGACCTTGATTCAGCTTCCTGTCAAGAGTACTGACCCGGAGCTACCACGTTCTAGTCTATTCTCCATGCCAAGTCCTCATTTCCCTCAACAGAGACGTTCCATTGCTCGTGAATACTGCAGAAGCCCCATGTGACACACAGGCCTGGTTAGGCCAGGCCCCTGCGTCTGTTCCAGGCCTGCTGGCCCCTGCGTCTGTTCCCCACTCCTTCCTTGTCCTTCACTTCTCCACGTACGCTTCTTCGGGGGACTCTTCCCGACCGCCTTGCCATGCTGCGTTTGTTGTCATTGATAGTGGCCCCTCCCCAGCTCTTTCTATTTTGATATGGAAGTACACCCTCCCCTTGGTGGTATTTAACCTTGTCTGTTTCTCACAGAGACACCAGGCTCCAGGGGAAAAGGACTCCCATCTGGTTTGCGTCGTGCCTCTTCCTCGCATGGCGAAACATCTGGCTCTAATGGGTGTTCAGAATTTTGTCATTAATAGGGAGGTGGGTCATGCCCACACACTGCACTCTATAGAATGATTGTGAGGACAATATGCAATATGTCAACTTTCAAAGAAAAAAAGGGGGAAAAGAAAAAAAAAAAAAAAAGTAATGTGGATCTAGAAAGGTTAATGTTTAGTTGTTTGATCAATCTTATATACCTATATGTATTAATCTAAACTGATCCGATGATGAAAATATGTAATATAATCATTGTTAAATTTAAACAATAAAAGAATTGGAAAAAAAAAAAGAATTTTGTTGTTGATACTAGGAGTACTACAGCATGATTCAAGGGCTGATTCAGGAATATGTGGTAGGCATCGTTTTTTTTTTGTCTTTTTGAGACAGGGTCTCACTATGCAGTTCAGGCTGGCTTTGAGCTCACTTTTGTAGCCCAGGCTGATCTCGAACTCACACTGATCCTCCTGCCTCAGCCTCCCGAGTGCTGGGATTACAGGCGTGCACCACCACGCCCGGCATGGCATCATTTTTTAGCCAAAAAATCAGATGCAGACAAGTGGGATATCAGGAAGTTCACCTACTCATAGCCACAGCTATGGCAGACCTGGAAGCTGAGCCTTTTCTCTCCAGGCTGGTGACCCTTCTGCCTCCACTTAGCAACTATTTGTTTAATACAGAGTTTAATGGTATTTTCTCTCACCATTTAAAGTGAAAAATCAGAGCTCTCTATGCTCAAACCATGCTTTTTTGATGCTAATCATAAAACATCAAATGATTGGTGCCAAGCAGACAGAACAGGATGTTTGAGAAATAAGAGAAGCCCCATAGAGGGTACACCCTTCCTCCTCCCCTTGTGCCTACTGAAGCTACTGAGCCCAAGGCACAATCTACAGGGAGGTGGTGATAAAGGCTCAGGGACCTGTGCTTTGTCCCTGGAGCTATGAACTCACCAGAAAAAGCTGGTAATCTCTCTTAGGTCCTTACATTTGGGCCCCTCTCCACGTGCGAGAAAAGCCTTCAACGGACCAGACTATTCAAACAGAAAAGCCCATTCCCCCAGCCTGAGAGATGAGAATAAATCTGTGTATCAGTATGGCTCCCAGGCCTGGTTCTCAGGCTTAAGAGAAATCCTGTAAACCAGCAGAATACCCCTGTCCTCCTGTATTTCCTTCCCCCAAAGAGGCATCAAACCTCCCCATGACCCCTGAGAAACTTGAAATTTTCCATCTTCCTCAGTGAAACACTCCCCTCCTTGCCCAGGCTACTATGTAAAGCTCTGGCTATCTTCTTTTGTTCGTGGTCAATGGCCTTCTCGCCCTTGACCAGGTTGCAGCCAGCTTGAAATAAAGATATCGCTGTTTGCTTCAGTCATGCCTGTCCTCAAGTTCTGTCATTCCTCAGGGTCTACCTTGACAATCTCATCTCTGGCCACCGCAGCAAGCAAAGTTTTTTTTCCCCCCACATCATCATGAAAGTGATATGCACTGTTTTGAAAGGTGGCTGCTTCTACAAGCAATCACGTTTTTCCCTGAGCAAAGTCTGGGAGCCCTCTTGTGGTCATTTGTAGAAAAATCTGTGCTAGGTTAAGAATTCTGTTCCCCAAGCTATTTCCAAAAGCAGTCATTAAAACTAAAGCAGGGCCATTATAAACCAGAAGAAACTAGTGTGTACCAGCAATTGGCCCAGGCTATTTTTGGTGGTCAGGCTTATGTCTTGCCGGTCCCTGTTGCTAAACAAGAATGGACAGAAGCTGTAGTCCATGAATCTAGAGGGAAGACAGGGCCTGATTGGTCTTCCAGAGTGAGCCACAGATTTTCTTTCCATGCAGAAAGACGAAGTACTATGTAGTATCATTAGAGTTCACACAGCACATGTTAATCCTATAACTGTGTAGGGAGGGAAGCTCTGGCAAGCTGGCCTCATAGGAACAAGGCTGGGACCAGGGGACCTGTGATTAAGTTCAGGTGGTGGAGCATGCTAGGCTGGTGCTGTATGCAGAGGCAGTTTTTCGACAAAGAGAAAAATGAGGGTAAGAGAAGGAAATGTTCGAGGTGCTTCATCAAGCATGTTTAGAAATCCAAGTTGCTTGTGGTTGAGGAGAAAAAGATTGTGCAGGCAGAAGAGAGGGTCTGAGCTGACAGCTGGAATCTGGCTCCAAGAAAGGAGGCAGACTTGGCTTTATGGGGTCTTTTCTTAAATGGCCAGAAATATCTATGATTGCTTTCATTAATTTTTTGATATGTCATTTTTCTTAGGTCTTTTAAATTATGTTTAGTTTTGTGTGTTTAACTTTCTCTGCACTTGAAAGCATTTCAAAAGTAAATATAAAAATTGGCACTACTTTTATTTTAGTTTATTTTTATTTATTTATTTATTTTTTTGTCTTTTTTTGAGACAGGGTCTCGCTGTGCAGTTCAGGCTAGCCTTGAGCTCACTTTTGTAGCCCAGGCTGGTCTCGAACTCGCACCGATCCTCCTGCCTCAGCCTCCCAAGTGCTGGGATTACAGGCGTGCGCCACCACGCCTGGCAGCACTACTTTTAACATTAGGAAATATGTGTTTGAAAAAGTTAAAAATCACAGAGATCAATAGTTTAATAGTTACATTTTTTTTTTTTTTGGGACCAGGGTTCGAACTCACGACCTTGCACTTGCCCAGCAGGCACTTGTGCCTCGGAGCTATCTCCCCAACCCCAATAGTTACATTTTTGAGGGAAGTCCAGTCACATTTACCCACACTGTTTTACGTACCATTATTTGGATGTCTACATTCCACTAGGAACATGATAAATTACAAAAGAGAAAGGGACTTTTAAAACTACACTTAGTTTTTAATACAAAATATTTTGCCTTATTTTAGAAAGGACTCTGTCATGCACAGGTAAATTTAGTATCTATCATATGGAAGATTAAAAGCAATACTTTTTTTTTTTTTGTGGGACCAGGGTTAAAAGCAATACTTTTAGTATTCTTTCAAACACTGACAAGTAGAAAGTAATTCATCTTTGTGCTCTTTGATTCCAAGATAATACTGTTTTATTTTTTGTACTTTCAATAGGTAGGTGGATCCATGAAATGTAAATATGGAAGCAAAGTAGTATTTAGTGCCATCTTGACCTGGGATTACTTACAAGTATGCTTTACCTGCATATGTTACAGACACCTGGTCCCTAAGCCTACTGTGCTGCACAGGCAAAACTCTGAGGATTTCAGCTAGAAACCTGCTGTCAGTATTGAGAGAAGTTCACTATTTCAGTCTCACAGCAAAAATGGGGAAAAAACACATACAAAATATGCTGTCCAATTTCACACACTGTATTAATTAGCTTACTTCTTACACAGTACAACATAAACATTGTTTGCTATTTATTTGTAGGTAATACCTGTAAGCATATAGCATCATCTACACTTTCAGTATATTTACAAATTCAACAAAATATCTACATATAAAAGCTTTACTTAAAATTAAACTTGATGCAAGTTATGAGAAACCAATTTATTGGCAAATGAAACTGAGCATTCCTTCAACCATAGGTTGTTATAGATTTTCATATTTTGAGGTTGGAGGTTAAACATTTGGTAGCTATTGTTTTTGAATATGATAGGATATATATGTGTGTATATATATATATATATACATATATATATATATATATATATATATATAAAATCCCTTTTGACTGTTGGTCTTTTAAGCACTTGTTGGATTCTGCAATGTGTCCACTGAAATTTGCATAAATATTGTTTAATGCTGCAGAGAACTGCAAAAGCTCATAGTAAAACCTTAGAGTAACGTATTGTGGTTGGCATGCTCTAGTATGTTTTTAGTTTTATAATAATTTGTCTTTCTATTAATTTTCTATCATGTTTCCATGTTTCTTACTGAATGTGACTCATTTGAATAGAAACTTTAAAAGATCACAAAAATCCCCATGTGTCCCACCTGATGACAAAGATTTTCTTTTTATATTGATGGGGAAATGCTCCTCAAAATGGTGTCTTACCATTTTTATCTTCATATTTCTGTTTCTTTCAGTCTTACAGTTTTCATTATCTCTGTTTTCTAGAAGTTACTTTTCAACAATGATAGTAATGTAGGATGGAGTTGACCATACCAGTTGCTGGAGAATGTGGTATGCTCTGGAATGCTTATTGTCTGAAGGCACTGAATGTGTCTTGCCCTGTGTTTTCTGGAACAATTTTTGAAAATTAATTAGGGTAATTTGCTTTCAGTTCTTTCAGTATGGTACAGATGCCAAAATGCATTACAATACACATTGTTTTTGTCTAAAAATAACTGAATATAGAGACAATGTAAAAGGTAGAACACTGTGTTGCTGTAATACCTGGAAGATTAAGATGCCTATGAAGTAACAGGAGCAAAAAGCAGGTAACAGAGTTCAGTAAGCATCAGCAAATGCAACTGTCATAGTTAACTCATTTAGCAAGAATATACTGTACATACTTTTCCTAATAGTCTCCCAAAAAGACTAACAACAGCTAGACATAGAGTCACCAATTTCACAACAATGTCCACAAAGACATTGAAGTTCTAGAAAATACTACAGTAACACTCTCAACAATAAAAACAGAATTCATATTTAGGGGTTCAGCTGAAGATAGTATAAACAAAATGTCAGACCATGTTTTGATAATACACACAGGTATGACCTTTAAATGTGTGGCATTTCCCATGCATCCTATTGTATAACAAGGAGGAAATAACATGATCTGTTGGTGTTACATTGTTTTGATCAAGTTCTGAGGAAATTAAAAAAAACCCACATTAAATGAGAAAGTATATGCACTTTGCACTCAAGTTCACATCAACACATCATTCAATTGAGTTATGTTCTTGATTTAACTGTGCTCATAATATTAACATAGAGTAGAAAATATAGTTTCAACCCATATATTGATAGTGTGAGAGGCCTGACAAACAAGTGCTTAAGATAAATATTATAGAGAAATGGGACATTGGCAAAGAGCTTAAAGATTAAACAAAAGAATTCATGGCGTTGACAGGAGAAGGTGCCTCTGAGCTTTCATTTCCCTCAGCTGGTTCTTTCTCTTTCTTACCGCTATATTGTCCAATGAAAGAGCCATCCTCATTGAACTGGCCATTCACCCCCTCACCATAGTCAACCAGGCTATCATCACTATCTTCTTTTTTCACAGTTCTGTCCGAAGGGGTTCGACTTCCTTTTTTCAAAGGCTTGTGGTCTTCTGCGTCACTGGAAAAGAGGGGAGATGGTTTTGTTAAAAAAAAAAAAAAAAAAAAAAAAATGGAGGTCAGGTAACATATTTTGTTCTTCAAGATCATGCATGCAAAATATGGAAAAGCATTTGAGGTGCTGAGCTTCTTTAGCCAAATCTAACTGGCAGGTTGACTCCAATGACTAGGATGGAGCTGGAATGAAAATCAAGTGCAGAAATGGTTAAATCATGAAATCCTCAGTAGAGTGCATGGCTTTTGACAGTGCATGTTAATTTCAATGAGATTCTGATTCCAGATTGGAAAGAATTCAGAAATAATTGCAAGCATTAAGAAGGGAAGAATTGAGAAAAGTTGAAAAATCATTCCTATTTTGAATTCAAGGGGCAGGGGTGGGGCAAAAGCTTATGGAAAATATAGAAGTTAGTATGTTAAACTAGACATCTCTGATATACCATTCTTGGATGTGAATGGAGGATCATGGATTTGATTAAATGTGAAATATGGATTTTTTTTTTCCTGAGCCAGAAGAAGCCAAAAAAATTTCTATTTCAAATAGTTTTGTTATCAAGTACAGGCCAGACTAATAAACTTCAACCTTACCTTTCAAGAGACCTACAAATCCCATTAAAAGGATGCAGAAGAAACAAATGAAAATAGCCTAAGAAGAAAAGCAAAGTCCTTATACGGATAGTGTACTTTTTTTCCTATAAAAATTTTAGTCAATGGCTAAAAATTTATTAATTTGGAAAGAGACACATTCAACTTAAAAGTACTACATTTGTACACAATGCCATGCTAATATATTTGCAAGAGCGTGAGTTCTTCCAGCAAGTAAGGGCAAACACCTCCTCTTCCTACCCTTATCCCTTATCCCTCTCTCATGCCTCTCTCATTTGCATGTTGGATGGGAGTCTGTCACTGTACTTTAACAAAACTTCACAGGATTTTATTACTACTATTACTACTGTTATGTTCATTTTATGTTGAACCCTTAAGTGCAACTTTTGGGAGTAGAAAAGTAATCATTATATTTAAGAATGTCTACTAGCTGGGTATGGTGGCACATGCCTACAATCCTAGCACTCTAGAAGGCTAAGATAGGAAGATGACAAGTTTGAGCTCAGTCTGGGCAGTTTAGCAACTTAACAAGAATTTGTCTCAAAACAAACAAACAAACAAACAAACAAACACAAAACCAACTCAAACCACAAAAAACAAAGGCAGGGAGAATAGCTCAGGTAAAGGACTGGGTTCAATTATAGTACAAAGTCCATAAGTTTGGTTATATAACTGTTTAGGTATACACTTTCACCTTTTTTATTTTTAATGTATTTGGTTTTTGCACCGTCTCACTATGCTCGGACTCATGGTGATCCTATAAAAATTTTATAGGCGTGTGTTACTACATCTCAGACTCTGGGGCTGGCTCAGCCTGTCCTTGGAGTAGGGCTGGCATACGGTGCTAAGGATCAAGCCAAGGTCCCTGCACTAGCTTAAGCAGGTGCTTTAGTCTGCTGAACTATCTCATAAGCCCCACACATTGACCTTTAACAGGTAAAATTTGGAAATAAATAACAAACAGGCAATCCAGTGTTTATTTTCCCCAAAGACAAAATGCAGGGCAAAGAAGAAAACAGACACAATGTTAATTAGAATGCCCTAACATAATATATCAGAGGTCATTTTAGCTGAGTATTTTTATTTTATCTAGGAATTTCTCGCCAGCACATGATTTTTTTATTTTATTTTATTTATTTATTTATTTTTCTTGTTTCAGAACTTTTGTTAGTTTATTTATTTTTATGGCCGGCTCAGCCCACCCCAAGGGCAGGGCTGGCGCAGCATGTGGTGCCGGGGATTGAACCGTGGTCCCTGAAGCCGCCCAAGCTTTCCCAAGCAGGCGCTTTAGGCTACTGAGCCATCCCGCCGGGCCCCTCGCCAGCACATGATTTTAAGTTGATCAAATATTCTGGTTTCTGTTTGGTTTGAAACAGGGTCTCACTATCCAGTTCAGCTGGCCTTGAACTCTCAGTGATTCTTCTGCTTCAGTTTCTTGAGTGCTGGGATTGCAGGTTGTGCCACTATGCCTGGCTTACCCCTTTCCCATTAACTTGAACTAGAAATTTCATTTTGTCTTCAGGTCCAGTAAGAATATCCTTTTTTTTTTTTTTTGTGGGACCAGGGTTTGAATTCACAACCTTGCACTTGCCAGGCAGGCACTTATGCCACAGAGCTAACATCCCAGTCCCTTCCAGTATGAACATCTTAAGGCTGGGAAGTAATGCTAGAAATATGACCCTGCCATAGTGATACTGAAAGCTACCTGTTTAGATAATACACAAATTCTTTTTTCATCTGAATAATTGATTTTTATCAGTGCTCAGCACTAAATACAGTGGCATCAAAGGACCTGGTAGTAGACTGTCTTGGGGGGCATTTCAGAAGACAAAGTATCTGGCAGTATCTAAGTATAAAAATAGCTTATACAATACCTTTGGGATTTAGTCATTAGCTCTAGACTGTGCTTGACTCACTTCTGTGAAATATTAAGTATGACTAGGTGAAAATGTTAACACTGAAGCAGAGATCAATAATAAGCAGAATCTGTAATCTGAATTCAAACTATTAGTCTTAATTTTGCTTTATAGAACTAGTATTCCAAGGAATATATTAAAGGAGTTTGCCTATAACATATCTTTGATCCAGTAATCTATCCACTACTTCTTCACCCAATAAATGTTTACTGAGCGCCTAGTCTAAGCTGGATGTTGTTCTAAGCCCAAGACATAAAGCAGTGAACAGAGCGAACTAGAGTTCTGATATGGGGGAGAATTCAACCAAAAATCATTATAATCAAATTACTTATGTCAAAAGGTGGTTAGTACTGGAGAAAATGAAGAGAGCGTGGAGAGGACAGAAAATGATTGGGGAAGGACTGGAGGATTAGCACTGAAGGAGGATGGCTATAGAAGGACCTGTTAAGAAGTGGCATTTGATCAAAGAGTTAAATTAGATATGTGGAGAGCTGCAAAGCAATTCTGGTCAAGTCACAAACAGTATAAATGCTCTGAGGTAGGCCCATGTTTGTTCTAACAACAGTAAGTTTGTTCTAACAACAGTAAGATGCTTTTGGGGCTGGAACTGAAAGAATAGAGGTGAAGAAAGGGAAGGCTAGAGAAGCCACCAGAGGGTTTTCCATAGATGAGTGAAATGATCTGACCCACACTTACTTACTTTCTTTCTTTCTTTCTTTCTTTCTTTCTTTCTTTCTTTCTTTCTTTCTTTCTTTTTTTGTCTTTTTGAAACAGGGTCTCGCTATGCAGTTGAGGCTGGTCCTGAGCTCACTTTTGTAGCCCAGGCTGGTCTTGAACTCGCACCAATCCTCCTGCCTCAGCCTCCCGAGTGCTGGGATTACAGGCGTGCGCCACCACACCTGGCTAACCCACACTTTAAAAGCCTTCTGTTGCTGGGTGGGGTGGTGCATGCGTGAAATCCCAGTATCAATGTGAGTTCAAGACCAGCCTGGGTTGCAAAACTGAGCTCAAGGCCAGCCTGAACTGCATAGCAAGACCCTGCCTCAAAAAGCACCCCCCCCCAAAAAAAAAGCCTTGTTATTAGTGTTGAGGAGAACTTACCTAAGAGGGTAGGAGTTGGTAAGCTACCACAATCTTGGGCTGTGCACATTTATGACAATCACTTATGGCTGCTTTTGTGTTACAGCTGTAGAATTGTATAGCTGCCACAGACTGCATGGCCTGCAACATTTAAAATATACACACCTGGTCTTTTATAGAACAAGGGCTCTAGGCCCTGCTCTAAGAAGTCAGAGGAGACTAATGTAGTAATACAAAAGTGAGATGACTCTCATGGGGTGGCAGGGGACATTGGTGCAAAATGCTCAGACTGTGGGTATGTTCTTAGATATAGATATAAGCCAATGAGATATTTTGATGGATCAGGTGTGGAATAAGAGAGGAAAAAGATGACACCAAGAGTTTTGGTTTGAATAACAGGAAGCATGGAATTACCCTAAATTAATACGGAGTGCAGCTTCTAGGACAAGAGCAGCAGTTCAATTCTGGACATGTCACAGTGGCCATGCTAATAATTTTATGCAGCTAGTGTGACACAGAAATATAAAATCAGTAAGAGGCTAATGTCATCCATGGATATTTATGAAAAAACCTCAAACAAATGAGCAAATTGAAGTTAGCAATCTAACAACAACAACAAAAACCCATAATATACTATGCCCAGGTTGGGTGTACTCCAGGAATACAAATCTTTTTAACGCTGCTAAACCCTGATAATGAACATATTTCCCATTTGGATTTTTTTTTTTTACATCGGCAATCACAGCAGTTAGGAATAATGACCAACCAAGAGGGTTCCCTGGGCATCTGTTCAGCCCAGCTCCGTGGCTGTGGTGGGCAAGACCACAGCAACACAGCATGCTGGAGAAAGGAGAAGAGAAGACATTGAGATATTCTATCCACAGTCTTTCCAGCAAAAGCTGTTGAAGACAGCGAGATCTTCATAAGCCGAGCTTTTGAAAGTGGTAGGATGAAATAGTAGAGGAATGGAACATATCTACAGATAGGAGACTCAAGCAGGGAAAATACATTAATGCCCCCTTTATAGCTTTGCAGAGTTAATTTATTTGCACCAAGTAGGTTTCTGTGTGAATCTTTTCATAATGATTCTAAAATATGTGTGCAAATGAAAAGAGCAAAAAAGATTCTAAAATCTCTTAAAGAAAAACAAAGTGAGAGAACTTCACGCAGCAGATGTAATTACTGAGATGCCTCAGTCATTAGAATGTGGTTAAGAGAGAAAAAAACTATATCCAGTGCAAGGAGTGCCTGGCGCACAGTTGGTCTTCAGTAAGAATGTGAACATGCCTGTCACTCCTCTTTTCTCTACCCAGACTTAGAAGTCTTCCAATGTGATGAGTAATTTCAAGTCTGTGTGAAGGAGTGTATAAATTTAGAGACCAATTTTATAATGAAATGGTAAACTGCTTTTGATATTGTGCCAAGAAAAATTGCATTGTCCAGATTAAATGTGAAAGGGTAGTCTTTCAAATGACAGGAATAAAATGTTATTGAAGATGATTTGTTACATGCATGCATTAAAATGTCACAGTGAAACCAAATATTCTATAATAATTTATAAACACAGATGTCTACACACATATGCAATTTCCCCATATATAGGATAAAAGGTTATATACTTTTATACTTATATACCTATATATACATTTGTATACATATATATATATATGTGTATATATATATATATGTTATATGCCTGTATATCTATGCTTAACTATGTAGTTTTCAATGCTTTATAAAACAAATCATTTACCTATTTTTGTGGTAGAACAATATTATTCATTGTTAGGCCAGAAGGTGAAGTAAATCTAAATGTATTTCAGAATGTTACAAATAGTATATATACACACAAAATATATTCATTAACAGATCAAAATTTGAGTACAGTGGAAAAAACATCTAGAAGCCAGCATCAAAACTCAGTTCCTGGCCGGGCATGGTGGCTCATGCCTGTAATCCTAGCACTTGGGAGGCTGAGACAGGAGGATCGGTGTGAGTTCGATACCAGCCTGGGCTACAGAAGTGAGCTCAAGGCCAGCATGAACTGCATAGCAAGACCCTGTCTCAAAAAGACAACAACAATAACAACAACAACAAAAACCTCAGTTCCTGTGCCACTTCCTCCAGGAAGACTCCCTGCACCTTTTTCTTCCTGCACAGTGTGTTTTACTTCAACTTCCTGTCCCACTTTCTTTGTACTTTAGTTGTGTCCTTTTCACATTCTGGTCACACTGTTCTTTTACTTCCTTGAACCCCTGTTATGGTTTATGTCTAGTTGTCCCCCCAAAGCCTCATGAGTCAGGGGCCGGGCACTTCTAGAGTTTGAAACTTGATCCATGATCCCTGGGATTATGGGTTTTAGTACTGATGGGATTATGGGTCAAAGTACTTCTGGTATTATGGGAGTAGCCTAAGGCAGGGACTAAGGCGGAGAGCCTGAATGTAATATAAAGAGAGACAGGGGCTGGGGAGATAGCTCCGAGGCACAAGTGCCTGCTGGGCAAGTGCAAGGTTGTGAGCTTGAACCCTGGTCCCACAAAAAAAAAAAAAAAAAAAAGAGAGACAGAGAGACAGACTCAAGCTGTTGCTGCTGCTCTGCTGCCCTGATTGATTGGCTGTCTCTGCCACCATTTTGTTGCTGCTCCGCCGCCACGAACTGGATGCTCTCCGCCCTGCTCCACTCAGCCTTGGGCCAGCCAAATATGCACTGAAACCTCCACGGACTGTGAGCTAAATAAACCTTTCCTTCCTTCATTTTGAATGTCGGTTATTTGTCCCAGCAACGAGTGAAAAGTAACTAAGACAACCCCCCAGTAGATCGTAACTCTAGATGTGCCACTAAGTTCTATCGCTCTTAATATCTGCAGGCCTGCATAGAGTAGGCATTTAATAAACATCATTTGGATGAATTCATGGCAAAAGAACAACAGAGAAGATGGGCATTTCATAAGCTATTTGAGATTCTAACATTAAAATGTTTTACTCAACTATATGATACTAGATAAAGGATTGAAATATGTTTTTTTTTTCTTTACACTAAGAGTAAATATTAAGGATTTCAATATTTTCAACAGTGCTTGGCTCAGGGTTGTGCACACCCTTTAAATGCCCACTGAGTAAAGCTCAGCAGCAATAAGTAAATCTGTGGTAGTCTGACTTTCCTGTAGCCAACACCTTACCATGGCCACACCATGACACAGTTTATAGATATTCGTGACTCCAAAACTTCTTGACCCACTCTCTAGATGTTCATTAGGTCATGCTGGTGAGCAGAATAAACATCAAGTATGTAACAAATGTGACACAGCTCTGTATCACACAAGCTCTGGGCAGGTGCATTAGCAAGCTGCACAGAGGCCATGTTCACCTGAATGACGAGACTCCTGTGGCAAGAGCCTCCAATTATGCAGCAAACCGTGAGTGAGATCAAGTATCACAGTCATAAGATTTATGACCTAGGTTCATTCTGCTTTAAAAAAAGAATGCATCTCAAGAATAAGAAAATACTTACACAGCTAGTTGCATAGTTTCTCTGATTTTTCTATATGCTAGTAAGGGTGCAGATCCTACTGTCTGTATAATTAAAAAAAAAGATGCAGGCTTCCAAGAGAGGATCGCTGCTTAAGGGTAGGTGAGTGGGGGCACAGGGTCACAGTATATGAAAAAGAAAATCTGTTCACTATCACGGTTCTATTCCTCATAGCACTATGAAAAGTCCTCTGCCTTAAAACCAGCCATGTAGAAATAGTTTTGTCCTCCAAATGGAAAAGGAACAAACCATAAATGGAATTTATTTACACTTAGACAATAGTCCTAATTTTGTGTTAGTATGTGATGGGCATTATAATTTATTTTTGGTAGAAAAGAGAATCAGAATCAGTAAGTAAGACAGCTTAGAACTTCCAAAAAGTGCAAAGCAGAGAAAGGACTCCAATGATCTGGGGAAGAGAATGATATATGCATTATTTTAAAAAATAATTCTGTAATAAACAGTTGGAACTGTTTTCATCATTTATGATATACAAAATAATAATGGCCTTCTGAGCTCTTTAAATACAAGTGAAACCAAAGGGAAAAATTCTGAGGCAGTATGTAAAACTTACAAGACAAAGCCACCTCTATAACAAAGGATGTATTGGAATTTAGGGAAGTGACTTGGTGGGATTGTCCTTATGAGGTTAAACCTCATTTAAAACAACAGCACCATTGTGTTTCAAAGTTGGAAACATCATTAGAACTTTGTCTCCCTTGGTCCCTTGAAGATCAGTGCTATTATATGTGTAAAATTATTTTTGTCTTTATTCCAGTTGGCTTTGTATTCAATAGGCGCAAATTACAAGTGTGTCCATCTTGAAAATTGAAGGCAAAAGCTAAAGACAGCCATTTGAAAATGTTCCACAACTATAGCATGCATGGTTAACAGTGAGGAGGGGAGAGGGAGGGAGGGGGAGAGAGACAGAGAGAGAGAGAGAGGGAGAGAGACACACACAGAGAGAGACACAGAGAGACAGAGAGAGAGACACAGGGGAAGAGATATGATTGTGTACTCTCTGGAAATGATCATATTAAAAGTTATTAGTAGAGAACTCCTACAGAGCACAGAAATCATATAACTATAAAAGAAGCCTTCAAAAACAGATCTAGACAAACTGAGTATGTAAAGGAATCTCAAGTAATGGCCAAGTTGAAAGTAAAATTAGCAGTCTTTTTTTTGTCTTTTTGAGACAGGGTCTCGCTATGCAGTTGAGGCTGGCCTTGAGCTCACTTTTGTAGCCCAGGCTGGTCTCGAACTCGCACTAATCCTCCTGCCTCAGCCTCCCAAGTGCTGGGATTACAGGTGTGAGCCACCACGCCCGGCTAAAATTAGCAGTCTTGATTTCAAACTAGTTTATAAAACTCTACTTCCACTTTAATCAGGTTTTAATGGTATAGGTTGCATAGTTACCCACAGAAAGTCAGATTCTTTCAGGTCACTGTTTCTCATCACTATAATTAATAGCAAGGGCTACTTGAGGCTCACAAGGTGAGCAGGACACTGCCATATTCATTTAAACATGATCACACAGAACAGGAATCTATCAGCATGTGGGGGATGCATGAAGTGCAATGGTTTAATTTCAGTTCATGCAAATATGTAATTTTCCCAAGCTGTAATAAGGTTACCACTTCATCACAATAAATAAGAGAGTGGTGTGCATATTCTATATAGAGTTATAGCTACAAGAACTCTAAAGAGGTTGCTTAGCAATTCCCAGCTCACCTACTTACAGAAGAAATACGCGGAAGAGTGAGTTAGACAAATGACAATTTCTACTCCTCAGTGTCTGATGTGGCTGACCTAGGCCGTGGCCCTGTGCTGTGCTGGCCGTGGCCCTGTGCTGGCTGTTCTAGTGCACTACAGAAGCTTTTGCGTGCAGCAGGTGAGTGCTGCTCAAGGTTATCATACAGTTTCAGTCACTGAACTATTAACACAGCCCTCACTACATAGTTTTTTCTGTATCTTGTGATACAGGCATTCTGGAGAATTTTAGAAACCATAGTAGTTGCTATTGAAAGGAAAATCTGAATATGAAAACTCGGGTATTAAGACAATGTAAGCAAAACATCATGTCTGCATGGAAACTGGCATAAAGCCTGTTTTGTTGAAAATGTATGGTCTTCTCAATACTACATTTATTAGCATGATTTCATGCCTTATATATGAACACAGAAACACCATAAATGAGCTCCAGGGGTGGAATATAGATAACAGAAGTATCTTTATCTACAAATCTCACCTCTAAATCATAATAATGAAATATTTTATCTCACCTCTATGTGTTTTCTTCTGGTAAAAAGTTTCAGTATGCGGCTGAAGCATAGTACAAAAATTATAGATAATGTAATCAAGAAGATTATTAAAACATTGAAGTATTAAGCATTTCATAAATAGGAATATACTCTTGGAATATCAGAATATGAATCTTTTAAATATATTGTTTCTGTTTCCACTTTTAAGTATTTCTAAGATAATCATTTCTCTTTCTAAAGACAATAACATCTAGGCAAGAATACTTTTGTTTAAACAGATTTTATAAAACATTCACCACCTACTGAGGCAGGAGGATTGGTGTGAGTTCGAGACCAGCCTGGGCTACAAAAGTGAGCTCAAGGCCAGCCTGAACTGCAAAGCAAGACCCTGTCTCAAAAAGACAAAAAAACAAAACAAAACAAAACAAAAAAAAAACCCAAAACAAAACCATTTACCACCTAGGTTATGTTAAAAGTTTTTCTTAATGATGAAGTCAAGCAAAAAATGTTTTAGCAAGGTTCTGTGGGTTAACAGTGTCTAAATGGGCTGGTGGATATTTTCTAATAGTTGATAGCTTCTAAATTCCTATCTTCTAAAAACTTTGCTATCATCTTGTGCCTAACAGTGGGGGTACCAGTATTGCTTAAAAAGCTAGCTACCAATCGGTATTAAAACATCTGTTGACTACTGGCCTTAATAATGCATGTTTCTCCTATAATGCAGGCTGTGTGCAGTCAAGTTTTAATTCAACACAGCACAGGCTTCTGGAAAGTATGACAGAATGAAAGATATTCTGCCTCCATACCTATGACTAAAATGGAAATTTACTTTTAATAAGTAAAACACATAAAAACAAATAAAACAACAAAGTTTAATTATGAGAGATATGTAACACAGAGAGGCTCACCTGTATTCTCCAAAAGTTCCGTCATCTTCCTTCATGGGCTGGATTTCAGGATCTGCATGGGCATCCTCCTTTTCTTTAACTAAAAAAATTAAGGTGGCATTATTATGCATTGGTCTCATACTTGCTTGTTTAAAGTTTGTTAGGCCATACTCTGAAACCTAACTGGTGGAAAATAATTCTCTACACAAGTAGATGCTGTATTACCATATAGATTATATGGACATATATATATACATATAGATATCTATATATCTCTATATATCTATTTTAGTCATTTGGAGATATTCTAGCCATTTTAAGAAAACTGAATAGAACAAATATTTGTTGACACATAAAGTTGACTTTATAGTTTCTTATCTGATGAATGATTTTTGAAAATTTCTAAGATTTCTTACTTTACCAATCTGTTTATTAGTTATATTCTAGATAATAAACTTTTTTAAAAAAGCTTTTTCTTTGCAGGGTTCTTCTAGTAACTGAAAGAAAAATGGTCAGGTAAAAAACCAGATAGCTCAGCAGAGACCAGGGGTTTGACTGCCAGCTTGCCATGCCAGCCCCACCCCTGGGGTGCACTGAGCCAGTAACTGAGACTGGGCATGGTGGTGTGTGCCTATAATGCCAGCGCTTGGGGCGCTGAAAATAGAAGGATCACCATGAGTGATCTGTGTGAGATCCTGCAGATCCTGTTCTAAATACATCAGAAAAATAATAAAAAAAAGTACAAAATACATATTCATAGGCTCCTCAAAATCAAATAAATTATTAATCTTATTGGAAAAGCAAATATCACAATATCAAGATTGGGTTCATGTAATACTTTCAGGAAATTTCACGCCCCACTCTCACTGGTTTTAGATGTTATTTTAGTGTTCGTGGCTTCTCTGGTGCCCTTTATTTTTTATTATTTATTTATTTATTTATTTTGTCTTTTTGAGA
The DNA here is from genome assembly GCA_004027025.1 of Myocastor coypus. Lineage (NCBI taxonomy): Eukaryota > Metazoa > Chordata > Mammalia > Rodentia > Myocastoridae > Myocastor > Myocastor coypus. Next base: position 26,045 of record PVJA010006095.1, read on the forward strand.
CAGGGTCTTGCTATGCCGTTGAGGCTGGCCTTGAGCTCACTTTTGTAGCCCAGGCTAGTCTCGAACTCGTACCAATCCTCCTGCCTTAGCCTCCTAAGTGCTGGGATTACAGGCATGAGCCACCACGCCCGGCTCTGGTGCCCTTTAAAGGAGAGGACTTTCTAATATCTTCAGGGAACAGACTAATTTACTCCTCTAAATGCCCTGTGATGCTTGACAATGTTTAGGTTACCTTTCTATAAAAAGGGATCAAAAATCATTTGAATAAAAAAATCTAAATTTATAGCTCTAAGAAGACTGTAATCTACACAGTTCTTTTCAGTTCAATGGATATATATATATATATATATATATATATATATATATATATATAATTTCATTTGCGTATTTGGTGCACAGCCTCACTATGCAGATCAAACTCACGGTGATTCTCCTGTTTTCAGGCTCCTCCAGCGCTGGGATTACAGGAGTGTGCCTAGACTTTATTGCTGGTTTGGGGAGTGCTAAGGGCAGGGCCAGCACCACATGTGGGACCCAGGATAGAACCTTGGTCCTTGTGCTTGTCAAAGCAGGTGCTTAGTCTGCGAAGCTATCCTCACTGACCCTTCAATGGATAAATTATGCAGCATCATACATTATATCATTATACATTTTATCATTCTTACCTGGATATTTGCCACCTTTGTTCCTTCTGATGAAGCAAACGATCAGCAAAATTAGGATAAGGAGAGCAACAGCACACATGAGACCTATGAACCAGCCCTGAGTTGCAATGTCCACCTGCCGGCTTGCCATTGCTGGAAAAGAAACCGAGGGCTTCGTGGGAATGTGTGAGGGGCATTAGGAACTGTAGTTGGTCTCTTGTAGTAAGAAACCACCACAGTATATAAGCCTTTAAATATTTTATATTTTCCACCAAATTGGTTATCAACTGGGAATTATGTAAACACTTAACATTTTAAAAATAAATACTTAACTTTGAAAATTTGTCATTAAAAACATTCAAAAAGAAATTCAAATGCTAAATATATTAACTGCTACTAAATCTTTCATAATTATTTTAACTACATATTCATAATGAAAACATATTTTCAGGTCAGCTAAAAATCTACTTGTTATAGCATAGACTATATATGAAGCATAATGATAATATATAAAACAGAAATTTAAAAAAATAGAATGTATACATTTGGTGGAGTATTTTTCCTTCAAAGGAAACCACTTCTAGAGGCTAAAGTATAATTACAACACAGATGCCACTTTTTCAAATTGTTTTGGAAATTTTCTGTTAAAAAAAAAAAAAAGCAAGAAAATGGTCCACACAGGAAACCTGATCACATGAGAAACCAGCCATCCTATTTTACATAACACATCAGTTCTGAATAGAAATGCTTAATACATCAACTCATCCTCAAATAATCAATATCAATTACTGCTTACAATCTATTCAAGACTGTAAAATATTCAGACCAGTGGAATCATTATTTGAATATATGACCAATTTGAAGAGAAAATACTCAGTTACATGTATACATTATCTTTACGCCTTCATCTCTTCTTGAGGAAGTGAAAAGGAAGCCCTTATTCAAGCAGTTATAGTATGCAAAGCTCATACAAAAACCACAGAATAATTAGCACTTCTGGTATTACTTAAAAGTGTCAATCATATGGGACAAAGTGCAGCATCAATGACTAGACATGCCCATGCGGATATGTTTAACCAAATTTTATGAATGCTTTATTAAAAGCCTTCATTTGTCTTTTCTGCCCATAATCAAGGCAAAAGATATTCTTCTGACTTTATAATCATGCTGGTATCATGCTTTTAGTTGACTGAATTTCTTCTGAAAACATTTTACATGGTTGGGTTAGATGTTTATGACTCCTCGATACAGAAATAAACATGGCTACACGTATCCCAGTCTTCCTATGTGTTGCAAAACAACACCCCCTTGTTTCTTTTTCTCCACACAAAGGAGAAAGACAAGATGGTTAAAATCAAGTGTGAAAAGCAATGCAAAAAAAAAAAAAAAAAAAAAAAAAAAAAAAAAAAAAAAAAAAAAAAAAAAAAAAAAAAAAAAAAAAAAAAAAAGAGTCCAGAAATATGTTTAAGAAATAAAAAGAGAAGTGGAACCACATTAACTGAAGCACAAATCCAAATGCTGACTGCACTTCCCCAAGAACCCTTCACCCTTAGAGGGGTTGGAGCTGTACCCTAACCAGACACAACTGGAGCATGAGGATGGACAGCTCCCCCTTCCATATGCATTCCTCGGTCATGATATGATGATGAAGATAATGGTAACAGCAAGGACAGCAAACATTTGGGGACCCTTACTACATGCTAGGCGTTGTGCTCAGGGCATAGTCTCATTTAATCTTTACAACAATCCTTTGAAATAGGCCTTAGGAATAGACGCACAGAGAGGGTAAAGACCTTGCCCAAGAGTGGAGATGGCTCCACTGAGCATGTGAACAGCTTTTTTATGCTCTACTGAAAACACATGCTGACTTAAAATCTGAAAACTTCTAAACATAGAATAAAATATTAGTGAGACTTTTTTTTTTTTTTTAAATGTATTTAGTACAGGATCTATAGGATATCATTACACAGACCAGACTTGCAATAATTCTTCAGTTTTCAGCCTCACCAGCACTGCAATTACAGACATGCACCACCACATGCAGTCTCAATTGCTGTCTCAGCATGCCGCCAGGGGCAGGGCCTGCACTGCACAAAGGAGCAATCGCTGGCCCCTGCATCTGCCTAAGCAGGTGCTTTAATCCACTGAGCTCTTTGGCCGGCTGTCAGAGGGACTTTCCATAGTGAGGAATACAAAAGTATTTGCAAAGTCCATCATCACTCTCTGTTTGGCAATGTATTTCCAAAATTCACACATAGTCATGTGCTTTGTCTTCAAAATGAAACTCTAAGAAGCAAAGTCTCTTGAGCATTTAAGTTGAAGAGTCCTTGTTTTCTCCATGGCTAATGATTTGTATCCTTGTCATGAATAATATCAATACTCACATTTTTCACCTAATTAAAGGCAAATGATCAGAGAAAAATGCACAAAGATGCTCAATTATTAGCAGACACTCTGTCTTACAAAGATGGTGCCTCTCAAAACTGACCTGGCAGTCTGTCTCTATGCAACTCTGCAAAAACTGGATTTTTTTTGACAGCCAGTGAGTAAACACTCAAACTGAATTTTTGTCTGTATGTCAAAGGAAGACAGGTATTATGTACTCCCTACCCCACTAGTTAAGGTTAATTTGCATGATAAACTAATAGGTTCATGAGCATACGGGTGGGTATGCACATACATGCACATACACACATGTGCGTCACAACTTGATAAAAAAATTCTATAAGTGGAAATAAGGTGTACTGACTTGTCATCTATAAAAAAGAAAACTGAAGCCCCTCTAAATCATCCTATCTGCAATACACAAACCAAGGTCATAATGCAGACCACACACACAGACAAGGACATACAAAATAAGTATCTTTTATTCTAGAAGCTGAGCTATAATAAGTGGGTGTTAATAGGAAGGGGTTGGAAACTTTATCTGAGAATTTTTACAATGAAGTTATATACATGCATTACTTGAACAATCCATAAAGTGGTAAACACATATAGAGTAATAAGCAAAGTTAAGAAGGGCAGAGGAACGAAGTCTGCCTCTCTGCCTAGAAGCCAGCTTAACAATGGCCTTCTGCTGTGCCACAGAGGAGCTATGCTCAGTCTGGGGTGTCTCTGAGGAAAGTGCTCTTGAGGACTCAGAAGCAGAGAACAGACATGGAAGACACAGAGTGAGAGATGGCTACCATATTTTACTATTCTGTTTAGCAAGAATCGACTAGGTATAAAAAGACTCTCTTTGGCTTAAATATTTATTTATTTATTTAAGAAATTATTTATTTTTTCTTGTTTCAGAACTTTTTGTTTGTTTATTTACTTATTTTTATGGCAGCTCAGCCTGCCTTGAGGGCAGGGCTGGCGCAGCATGTGGTGCTGGGGATCGAACCGCGGTCCCTGCAGCCACCCATGCCTTCCTAAGCATGCGCTTTAGACCACTGAGCCATCTTGCCGGGCCCCTGGCTTAAATATTTAGAATTGTTAAAAAAAAGAAAAGGATCTTGACCAAAGTTTGGCAGCATTTGACAAAAAAAGAATCTATTTTAACGCTTTGGAGACATCTGAGAAGGGACCCTATAACTGGTGGACAGAGGTGAAAAAGGAAGAAGGGTGGTGTGGATACCAGATACACACCAGGAATATGGGAGAAGTAACATATCAGACACTACCTATCACCTTCCTTCCCAGTGAAAATTAAGAATATACCTTACCAATCACAACTATAAATGGCGTAGATGGAGTCACTTTAGGGAGATTCACACAATAGGTATAGAAGTAAAATTAAGTGTGGGTTTCCAAAATTAGCAGGGGGGAGAGGGAGAGAGTGAGGGAGCAGGGCGGGGGAGAGAGAGAGAGGCAGCTCATAAATGTAGAATTTAAAAACACTCTAATGATAAGTTTTCCTTTTTCTTTTCCCTAATGATATGTTTTCATACCAAGTACTGATGTTCTTTTCCCTCCAGGCCTACCATGGGGGAAGGAGGAGCAAAAGCACAAGTCAGTGCTTTCTCTCAGTCAGCTGAAGGCTGAGTAAACCAGGAGGGAGAGCTGGAGTGACTCTGAAGAGATACAACCTAGGAAGCTGACACTATCAGCTCTTAGGAGTAATGTGTAACTAAGGTCACTAGACTTGAACCAACACTTGTTCTTTTTGATAGTTACACCCATACACATGTAAAAAAGTGACCCCCTGTGATGCCTTGTCCTGTCTATCACTGCCACACAAGAGTGGCCCATCCCTTGCTGCCACTGAGTCGCCTGGCAGTTGCTGCTGAAACAGAAGGTGTCATACCATTAAAGGGAAGCAACTTCCTAAAGGAGTTTCTTTTGGCTAGGAAAAGGATAAAACATAGTATAAATTGGGCTTGAGGGTGAATCTATCCCATCTGCATGCCAGAACTACGTAAAGCCTCATTTTTTTTTTCTTTGTTTTGTTTATTCACTCATTTTTATGGCTGGCTCAACCCACCCTGAGGGCAAGGCTGGTGCAGCATGTGGTGCCAGGGATCGAACTGCGGTCCCTAAAGCCGCCCAAGCTTCCCTAAGCAGGCGCTTTAGACCACTGAGCCATCCCGCCGGGCCCCAAGCCTCATTTCTGAAATAACCTATTCCTCTTGGTGGGTCCCTGTGACTTTGTATGGCAGGGGCTTCTCATCTGGCGTGGGAAAGCCAGGCTCCTAGTTCCTGCTCTACCATGATCCAGCTGTGGCCTGGGCAGGCTCTCCTGAGTGCTGATGTGATGTCCGTGGGCAGTAACAGTCCTACCTTCTAGGATGGTTGTAAGGACTGAGGAGAAAACTCCTCACGCATCTGGTGCAAAGGTGCACTGACCAAATATTAGTGCTATTACTGTTACACTCAATCTAGCTGTGTATCTCCTTAAGCTTTTAGTATCTTGAAGCTATGCTGTCAATAACAGAAAGTTTGTTAAAAAAAAAAAAAAAGGTACAGGGTACATAAATATAGAATCATAGCACACTGGAAAGGGTGAGGAAGGATTACAAGTTTGAGCCCAGCCTGGTCAGCACAGCAATTTAGTTGAGACTCTGTCTCAAAAAAAGAAAAAAAGAATTGCTTAGGAAGGAGCCCCAATGTGAAGGCCCTGGATTTAATTCCATATACAAGGAACACAGAAAATAAAAACCCCAAACCCCAAATCAAAACACCTTGTAAAACTAATTATAAATTGATTAAACACAGCACAATGTTTTCTTAGAACTATGTATCTACGTGGATATGAAAAAAAAAAAAGAAAAAAATGGGGAAAATTTCTCATATATTAGAAATGGATATTTAAATATGTCACTTGATAAATTATTGAGTATCACCTTTGGTTTTATTTAGTCTCTCATTTTATTTTATTTGTTTTGAGTACCAGGAGTTAATAAGCTCAGGACTTCATGCTTCCCAGCACTGCCACTGAGTTATCTCCCTGGCTTTTAGACTCATATATTAAACACTTACGGTTGCATATTTTTATGATAAGAAATGACTTATCGATCATAATGCCTTTTTAATAAAAGACATTATAAAAATTTGCTTATTGTTTCAATGGGATACGTATATTTCCTCAACATGCATGAAGTGACTGTTTACAAAATGAATCCATGAACCATAAAATGAGCATGTGCCACACAATCCTTGCATAAACAACCAGGGATTGTTTTCTACCTTGTGAGCAAATATGAATACTCTTGCATCTGATATGAATATTCTTCTTATTTTGGAAACTTTACTTTTTTGCTGGTGCAGATTGATCATGCTCACATAACAAATGCAGGCAGTCAAATTTGTTGTGATAAAAGTATAGCATTTGAGTTATGTAACTTCTTATTCCATACCAACTTAACAATATTTATATCACCTCTCTAGCCACACTGCAGGGTTCTGCTGGGTTACAGTCCATTTTGACATCGAGTTATTTCAACTTTGAAAGTATTTTAAAAATTTTAATATTCAATACTGAAGGAAATCTTATACATGTAAATTAAATAAAAATAAAATTACCTAAATAATGTTAAGTTCATTTTTAGGTCTGTATTTTATAATAGGTTTTGGCAATAAAGTGGTTAGGACATGATGTGCTTGATTCTGTAACTCATTTGACATAAAAAGCCAAAGACAATAGAAAGAAAGCCAAACTCCTAACCCAACAGGGCCCTGTAGAGACATACATGGCCCTACCCATAACACAGCTCCACCAGCCTGTCTCCAAGTAGAGTGGCCAGTGGCTTCCACCTCTCAGGGTCAGCCAGACCTGGTGTGGTGGGTGCCTCACCTGGGCCTGTCTCAAACACAGTCTCTGAACTCACAAAAACAGAGTCCCCCTCAGCACCAACTCGAACTTTGTATGCTGTTCCTGGCATTAGACCCTTTAAACCAAAGAAGCTCCGAGAACCATTTACAATTTCTTTTCTCCATTCTTCTTTGCCTATGGAAATTTTGCAAAAACAACAAATTTGAACATTTTAAGGGACCAAAAGTTACTTAATGCTTCAAGAAAGGAAAATTCTTCATAAGTGAAAGACAAAATCTAGGATGCTTAGTTATTATTTTAGGTTATCATAAATGTCAAATAGGACAATGAAATGATTAACTATATGAAAATATACTCAAATAAAATATACTAGATATAGAAATTGCATGTTAACTATATGTATCCTCATTGTATTCTTTTTAATATAAAAGTGCTTCTTCTGTACCTTGTCTTTTTTTTACCTTGTCTTATAATGTTGAGTTTCTCCAAAGATGTGTAAAAAAAGAATAATTAGACATTAAATAATGTAAGTCAGCTATGGGAAAATTATTTTTTAATATCAAAAATATGAATCTTTGCCAGGTGTGGTGGCGCACGCCTGTAATCCCAGCACTTGGGAGGCTGAGGCAGGAGGACCGGTGCGAGTTCGAGACCAGCCTGGGCTACAAAAGTGAGCTCAAGGCCAGCCTGAACTGCACAGCGAGACCCTGTCTCAAAAAGACAAAAAAAAAAAAAAAAGAATCTTTTGGTAAACTCCAATTTATAGATTGAATCTTTCTGAAATATTTGTTCATTTAAAAGGATAGCAATTTCTAAAGTATATTTATTTGTCTGATAAAGGCCTAAGCATAAAGTTGCACTAAATTCAATATTCTGTCAAATATTTGCTGAAATATTCTTTGGTAATCCAGCTCATTTTCTATAGAGCATTCTGTATTAAGAAAATGACACTGGGCTTCTGTAAGCTGTTGAAAATTAATGCTGTACCATCTCTCAGTAGATGTGGCTGGCATGGTAGTGCTGGATCTGCCTTGGGTCAAATATCCAAACATAATGACTGCCCCCGTAAAGCTTTAATTTTCTACAATTTCTTCTAAAATTCTTGGAATAGTTTAGATACATCCTTTCAAGTCAGTTTGATTTCTACTGTTTCACAGTCCAACATACAAAGCCTTTTCTCCTTCCTTTATTTACAAATTATTCACTAGTACTTATTGTATTTTACAGGCATAGAGACAATTTAAAGTATTGTGATATGAAAAAGAACGCCCGAAGGGAGTCTTTTTTTATCAACAACATGCAAAAAGGAGACTCCTAGTTGTATATAAAATATACAGACTGATGTTTGCCTATACTTTTCTAGATAATTCTGATTCACTTCATTGGATTGAGATACTTTTCAAGATGATTCACAGTAAATATTAAAAATGTTTTTAATCTCATGAAATGTGTCCCCCAAATTAAAATCAGGGTAATGAAATTATTTCTTACTGCCTGCTACACCATATTCAACATAAAAGTTCACATGCTCTGGTCCCTCATATTTCCAACTTATACTGGCAGAGGTCTCAGCAGCTGCAGCAGTAAGATTGCTGATCCTGGGGCTTACTGCTTGAACTAAATATGCAACAGAAAAATAAAACAAACAATCACATTGCAGCACCATACATGCACATAGAGAATAAATTTAAATGCTACGAAATTGTACAAATAAAATGAAGTTAGAATTTACTGTTAAAATTTAGGATTCACCCATATTTCATTGTTATTACAAGAAAGTTATTCATTTATAAAATTGCAGCATTAGGAAATATTTAGATATCATGATGTATACTATTAGAGTTTAGTAAAAAAAAAAAAAGAGTTTAGAGGCTCTAGCATGGGGTTCTAAGCAATGTAGATTGTGATCCCTGGAGCCACCATACAATCTTTATTTACTGATGGGTGAAGGGGTTGTAGAGTAGTTTCCAGGCACAGAAATGTTACAGTAAAAAGAAAAAAAAAATGTCACAGTATCAGAAGCTTCCAATACTATGTGGCTACTTTTAAATTTTGCTCCACATCTCAGTTCAGGTCTTAAAAAAAAAAAAAAAAACTGTTGAAGTGAGAAGGGGTGCTTCTTAGAGCAGTGGTTTATGGTTTATTTTGAGTCACAAAAGAGAATATGAGGAGCTGAGAAACTCCTTATGGAATGTTGGGATGGTTAGAGTGTGCTGGAAGAAAAGCTGCAAAAGGAATTACCAAGTATGCCAGTCAGAAGTTAAAAAATGAGATGCAAAGAGTAGGAACTATTCTACTTGACATATCTTAGAGAAGAAGACAATCTTACCTGTTAAATACTTCTGGGCATTTCCTGAAAAACTATAGCACAACCTACCTAGCTGCTTAAAAATCCAAAGAGTGGAGCATATACAGCAATATATGTGCTTGCTACTCAGTAAAGACAGCATCTAAAGTCATGAAAAGTGTTATTTTAGGTGGGTATGGTGGTGCACACCTGTAATCCCAGCACTTGGGAAGCTGACACAGGAGGAGTGGTGTGAGTTCGAGACCAGCCTGGGCTATAAGAGTGAGCTCAAGGCCAGCCCGAGCTGCACAGTGAGACCCTGTCTCAAAGAGACAAAAAAAAAGTTATTTTAATAACATTATATTGCCAGGCTGATAATTCTATTAGTCTTGCCTCAACATCTTCAACTAAAAATGATTAATTTACAGATATGACTTATGTAGTTAAAAAAGATAATTTATTATTTGAGAGAAAATGTACTAGAATAATAAATTAAAAAAAAAGCACTAGGATTATGCAGACCCTAAAATTAAATTACAAGATTTTTCTATACAATCTTGGCTGAAAGAAATGTCATGAAGTAACATTCTTTAGAACCCAAAAGGAAGGTATACAGAGTAAGATGATGCAGTTGGCCTCTGCAATGCAATTCAACAACAACACATGTACACTTTGTGCCTCTTCCTTTGCTAAGTGTAGGGACACAGCAGAAAGAAAAAATTTATTGGATTATGCAGAAATTTATCTTAGTTTATATTCCTTACCAAGACTTAAATTTAATTCTTCTTTTTCAATAGCTGTTTGCTCTTTTTTTTTTTTTTTTGGTATTGGGGATTAAGTTCAGGTCCTTGTGCTTGTCAGGCAGGTGCTGTTTCCCCAGCTTAAGTTTAATTTTTAAAGAAACAGTGCTAGGAATATCATCAATACAGGGAGTCATATAGACACGTGTAAAATGTCAATGGCAAAGAACTCTGGGATACCACTTTAAAATATTAATTTTACTGGTACATTTTAGATATACATAAAGATAGCATTAATTATAGGGAATTTGTACCTGTACATGATACAGTTTGACTTTTCTTTTTGCCCTAATCCTTTATTCTCCCTTCAACCTTGGCAAACCATTTTGTTTCCTTAAAACATTGTGGAATCAAAGAACTGAGCACTTGAAGTGATTATGCAACATGGCCAAGGCAGAAACATAGTCAAGAACTTCTAACACAAGACTAGTTATGACTTTTGTTGAAGTTTCTCTGGATATTCTCTTTTCTCCCTAAAGCTGTTTTTCTGAACTGTTTAAGTTTTTATTTTTTTTACCTTTATTAAAATAAAACCAGCATCTTAAAATATATCAGCTCTTTCATGTCCACTGTTGCAATATTTATAATAAGGTATGAGAACTTGGTGTCCACTTATAAATAAGTGCATATAGATGAACTGTACATATAAAATGGAGTACCTTTCAGCCTTAAAAAAACTCCTGTCATTTGCAACAACATGGATATACCTGGAGGACATTATGCTAAATGAAATAAACCAAAGAGAGAACAATATTATGTACTCTCACTTGTATGTACAATTTGAAAACATCAAATTAGAGAAACAGAGTCTTATGGTGGTCACCAGAGGCTAGGATTATAATAGGACCAATAACCCAAACTTTGAACTATAAAATGACTATTATTTAAGATCTAATGTAAAACGCAGAGCTAGGTTGGTGAGATGAGCTTTAGGAGGCTTAGATTCAATAGCCTCCAACATCACAAGCTTCACTGGTGGCCCACTGCAATTGCAGAACATTTGACTGTGTATGCATCTGTTTCCTCTTAGTCCAAAGAGAAGTATATTCTTTTCCTTTTTTTTTTTCTAAGCAACATCAATAGGGAGGTGGGTCATGCCACACACTGTACTCTGTAGAACGATTGTGAGGACAATATGCAATATGTCAACTTTCAAAGAAAAGAAAGGGGAAAAGAAAAAGGGTAAAAAAAAGTAATGTTGATTTGGAAGGGTAAATGTTTAATTGTTTGATCAATCTTATATACCTATATGTATTAATCTAAACTGATCTGATGATGAAAATATGTAATATAACCATTGTTAAATTTAAACAATAAAAAAATTAAAAAAATCTAATGTATCATATACCATAGTAAATACAAAAGTATCGTGTGCTATAAATGCACTTAGCTTATGTTTAAAGGCAAAGATGGGATTCTATGGTTTAGCTTTATAATAGAGAATTTGATCTTCCTTGCCTTTAATCTCCACTTGCCCTCTTACTTATGGAACAAACACCCTGAGCCCCTATGATGTGGCAGATGACCCTTTGGCCATTGCCCGTCTGGGCTTTCCCAGCCATCTCCCGCTGTCTGCTTCTCTCTATTATAGGTCCTTCTCTATAGATACCTAGGAGTATAGGCAGAGTAGCTGCTCTATCTGACCCAGTCTCCTCCCTGTTGACCCAGTCTCCTCCCTAACTTCTGCCCACAGGTAAACACAAATCTCTTAGCAAGGCATTCACAGCTGCCAATCCACCCCTGCCTGCTGCTCCAACTCAGGGACTTCTCTTTTCCACACAATCTACAGCGCAGCACAGCTGGATTACCCAAACATCCTGAGCATTTCCCAACCCTGGCCCTTTTGCTTATGTCCTTAATCCAGTTCCTAATTCAGCTATAAAAATATACCAGGCTTTGAGGCCTGTCTGAATATTATTTTCTTTGTGTGACTTTCCTTGATTTTGTTTGGCAAAGTAAATGGTGCAGTGCTCTATGTGTGAATAACATTTTGCTCATATTGCTATTTTAGCATCTTTACCTTGCCAGATTTAAAGCATCTCAAAAGCAGCATCAGTTTTATTATTTTGATGCACAGTATTCTTAAAAAAAAAAAAAAAGGCTAGTGCACTTTATGTGCTGGAGAGACATTAGTTGTTGAACTGTTTGAAACTTCTAGGCTTCTATTTAGTGTTGTTGTTGGTATTATTCAGAATAATAAAGATGGGAACTGGGAATCTGCTATTTTTGTTTCCTGCTTACTTATGTTAGTAAAATAATCTAGTGAGAGTTAACTTGTGGGAGGACTCATTATTGGAAGGTTCCAAGTGACTTTTTCTGCTCAGGCTGCATATAAGGTCAAGAATGCAGATTCTGTCCCCACCTTACTAGTCGATCAATCCTTCTTCCTCTATCCCAGTTAGTTACCCTAAAGAAGGGTTCTAGTTGGTGGTTTCTCTCAAGGGCCCACAGTCAAATTTCATGGACAAAGTAACAGGATTCATCAGCAATCCTGGGCGTATAACTCATCAGTTACTGGCATGTGCTTCATGAGGTCCCTTTGTGGATCCAGCCTTAGAACCTCAGATTCTGAAGTCACCTAGAGCCTTAGAAATTTAACAAATACATCCAGGTAACTGTGAATCTCACATAAGTATTAAAGGCTTCAATCAAACAAAGGAATTAATCATTATTAGATTGAAAAATATGGACAAAAGAACCTCAAGATCACAATTATGCTTGATCAGTTAGTTTTACCATGGCCAAATATCATTGCTTTATGTAAATTTGAGTAATGCTGAACTATGAAACAAAACAACATTGAAAATAAAATCAGTTTAGCTTTTTCTTAAGTATTATTCTTCTCACATGAGAGCCATCAGATTTTATGTTGGGGACTTAATGAACTTTCAGATACCTTATTTTTTCCTACTCTATAATCATAAATAATTCATAAGCCAATTCAGTGATATCAAATGGTAGAACCTACACTAAACAAGGACTTTTTTGATTTCAGTTTGTCAAAAACAGGAGGTGATGGTTGTTCTGGAAGACTCAAGTCCTCTCTGGCCCCGCCCTGCCCTGCCCTACCCTGCTGGCAGCACGTGCTCAAGTGGCACACCATGGAGACCTGTGCACTGGGTAAGGGAGGAAGAGGAGGCCAGGCTCATTGCAGGTCTTCCCCTGAATCACTGTTCAGTGACTGATGATTTCAACTGACCACTAACCCCAGAAAGGAAGCATTCATATAAAATACCTTTCATATATTTCCACAATATTTTGTAGAACATTTGAACTTTTCCAACTTTGTCCTCTTAAGTAAAAAACATAAATATAGTGTTATTAAGATTGCCCTTTTCTCCCCAAATGTGACACTAATAGGAGAGGGGCAGCACAAGCGGTATGTGGGGGAAGTGAAAATGACCCAGACATTTCAAGTATATGTACAAGTCTGCCAAAATGGAAGTCAGTAATCTGTGTAACCAATAAGAACAGAGAAAGAGTAGAAACAAAATTACTAAAAGAAAAGGGACACTTTTGCTTTATCACTCTAAATGCTGTCACATACACATTTTGTAATTTAACAAGGCTCTGCCTACTAGCAAATTTCTCTGAAAAAACAAAAAGAAAAATATCAAGCCTGGGCTCACAAGAGTTGAATAATTTACGACAAAACTCTTGCCCTTGGTCTCCTGTTTTTGTTTTCTTCTTCTTTTGGCAGAACTGGGGATTGAACTCAGGCCCTTGTGCTTGCCAGGGAAGCGCTTATCCTACTGAGCTATCTCCCCAACTCTGGTCTTTTGTTCTTCACACCTGTTTGAAGAGTGAGGATTTGTTCTGTCAAAGCCCAAGAGACATCCTGACTGTGACATACGTCCCTCAGAAACACCCAGGGACAGGTGTTCTGCTGCTCTCAGGGACTGACCAACATCCTGGGGTGGGTCAAAGACTGGGGGATCTCTGGTACCACCATAGGCAGAAGACATCTCACAGCTTATCAAACTCCATGCTCCCAACACGTCTTTCTGAACATAATGAGCTGCTATTGCCTATGACTTAGAAGGGGGAAGACCTGAGCAGTGGGGGAAGACAGACAGAGGAACACAGCTGAGTGAAACACGCAGCTGACTGGAAGACTCACTGATGGGCAAGGGACCCAAGCTGGTTCTAGGGTGCTTGCACTGAGATTTCAAATGGATAGTGCTGTGTGGTGCCAGAGGGTACACCGTGTGTCTACCAAGAGTGCGAGCAAATCCAATTGCAAGGGGAAGCTCGGCTGACTTAGTTTCTCAAGGGCTGTTTTCTTTTTTTTTTTTTTTTTGAGACAGGGTCTCACTGTGCAGTTCAGGCTGGCCTTGAACTCACTTTTGTAGCCCAGGCTGGTCTCGAACTCGCACCAATCCTCCTGCCTCAGCCTCCCGAGTGCTGGGATTACAGGCGTGAGCCACCACGCCCAGCGAAGGGCTGTTTTCATTACAGGACTAATAGTTCTAAACTCCTGACATCTACCATGGCCATACAGAGGATCTGTGACAAATCCATAGTTTTGGTCCTGTCTGATCCAGCCAAAATCATATTATTAAGAATTAAGATTAGGATTTATACCAGAGATATGACTTGACAAGACATTTTGGGAGAATTCAGTATGTTACTTATTACTACTTGTAAAAGTAACTAAAAATTAATGAAAAAGCCATGATCAGCCAAGATCATCTCCTTTTGGTGGTCCCAAGCATATTTTATTTTCTGTTTTTTTACCCATGCTGCACTTCCCCACATTTAACATTGCATATTCACACATGTATAAAGTCATGCAGATGAGTTATTTTACCTTTGCCTGCACCTACATCAGGTGGAAGAATACCAGCTTTGATGAAGGGAAACAGAAATAGGACACTATATAGTTAGATATAACACACTCATGAGCATGTACAGTGATACAAGAAACACTTATTAAAATGCTAAGGCATGCAAGGAAAATGAGTGTACCATATTAGGTATAGGAGACAAAAACATGTCAGTGTCCCCAGACTTCTCCAAAATTCAAATCCACGCATTATGCAAGGTGCTTTATTCATTGTCTAGTATATAGGAAGGCCTAAGGATTTTTTTGAACCAAATTTTACATAGAAATGTTGATTTCTTATGCTATGGATCTTTAAACAATTTTACAGTTTATAGACATGCAAAACCAGAAAAATCTTTTTTTTAATGATACCAGAGATCAAACTGAGGACCTTGTACTTGCTAGGCAGGTGTTTATGCCACTGAGCCATCTCCCCCAGCCCTAAAACCAGAAAATCTTTCAAAATAGTTTTCATCATTTTTCACTGAATCTCAAATTTTTAGGATGCTTTTTAAAAGTATGAATATTTAATGGGGTTATTTTAATTTCTCTGTAACAGATGACATTCCAAATTACAAAGCTCCCTATTTTAACAAAAATAAAGTACTCTTCAGGGGGTATTTTGATTTTTTACTAGGAATTGTTAACCAGTACATGGATTAGCAAATTATATTTGATGAATCAGGACCAGAAGTAAAATTATGTAATTATATATTTTTTGTGTTCATACATATATGCATGTGTGAAATATGTTTATGTATGTATAAAGTTATTTACAGAAAAAAACACTGCCTTGAACTTTGAATTAAAGTGTGGCAAATATTATAATTTCTCACTTTTAGACAAATATTTTAATAAAAGTTTAAAAATCTCACATAGAACTGCAAAAATATAAGAAAGTCATTCCAATAAAAACTAAACAACTGATTTTACTATTACAAAGAAGAAGATATATATAGAATTACAAATAAATATTTGTGTAGGTAAGACAGATACTCCATGGTAAGAAGGGAAGAGAAAATGAACTAAAATTAAAGATTTTTTATTTTGGGATACTTGTAATTGCATAGATTGCATACATACCCATCTTACCTTCATCCACAGTTGTTACTGCTTCCTCTGTAATTTGACTTCCAGGTCCTACGGATGTTTGGGCATAGAAATAAAACTTATACCGAGTGCTGAAATTTAAATTTTTTACAGTCCAGTGTGTCTTGTTGGCAGGAATTTTTAAATCTATCAGAGGGCCTAATTCATGTGTGCTGTTTACTGAAAATAAGAAATAACAAGTGCATTCTTCATTAAATACAAGAATATGATAAATATTTGTGTCAACCAAAAGCTGACACAAATGACTTATAATTCTATTCATTCTTCACTTAATGTAACTTATAACCACATATAGTTCCTATACTGCTTGAATATACAGTACAATATAATATAGCAAGGGGAAATATGTTCTCCACTTGATTATAAGCTGGGGAATTTTGAGACTGAATCACAATCATACTTTTTTTTCTATGTTTTTACAGGTGGGAGTTATATACTGTGTTGCTAAATAATTTCAAAGCTTTCCTTTAGTAGTCTTGTGACAAAGGAACCCCATTTCAGCACATTCTATTTACACTTAATGCCCATGTAACTTAATGAGAGTATCCTCTTAAATTCCAGACCTTCAAAAGTCTGTATTATTATACAGACATAGCACTTAATTTTTAGTAGCATATATGTTTTTCTTTTAAAAGATTTTAAGAAATTTTTGGAATAAGATTGGAAGACATATGAATACATTCTGTAGATTACAAAGAATAAACAAGCTTGTGTTTTAGCAAGTAGTAGTGTTATTTTTTGAACTCTGCACTTCTTCTTTCAGTGACTTACTTGGCTGGTATTTTAAGGTGTACTCAGTCAAAATGCCATTTGGTTGGCTCGGTGGATCCCATTCCAGAGTGAGGGAGTCCAGGGTGGGATTCACAATCTTCAAAGAGGAGGGAGCACTGGGAACTTTAATGAGAACATGTAGTTAATCCAGAAGCTTCCAAGATATTAAAAGTACAGTACAATGACATATCTTGCCAAGTTTATAAAATTGTTCCAGGTTTTGGTTTTCAGTAACTTGCTCTTGCCTCCACTGAAAATACGTGAACAAATGTGACAGGAACCAGTTTATTCTCTTCTTGTCACCATTTCCATTTAAATTCATTAAAATTGTCCTTTCAAGATACATAATGACTGCTTTTCTATGCACCCAAATTAAATACATTTAAAAGAGACAATATTTGACTTATAAATAGTGTCTTAGTAAAAGCAAACCGAGTGCTAAGTGAAACTGCTCTAATCAGACCTTAAAGTGGAAGCAGCTGTGTTCCAGGTTATCAAGCAGTTTCCGCCAACAAACAGGGTGTGTGCAAACAGAGAGGACACCCTGCCTACTGGGCGTTGGGCCCTGGCCAGTTGCCCAGGTGCAGAACCATTCATCTCTAAAGAGCTGACAGCTGCCCAAGATCTGGGAGTAAAGGACAAGAGCCCCAGTGCTGGCAAATTTGAGGCTCTAGAGTCAGCCTCAGAGTGTTAGGTTTTCTGTGGCAGAAGCTGTCAAATTTACCAGAGGCAAGCCTGGTTTTTTTATTCGCTTCATCATGAGGGTAACAACCAAAGACAGCTCTTGTTCAGTCACCATACCCTACCATAGTCTGCCCTACCATATTCCATAGAACCTCATTAGGATACCACTGTGTTTTTTTCATTTTACGTAGAAACCAAGAGGTCAACTTGGATTTTTCCCTCTGCTCTTTCCATCATCTCCTGGCATAGTAAATCTTGGCAACTCCACCTCCTTAATCCCAAAGGTAACCATTCCTCTGCCTCTCCCTTGCCACTTCCTCTCCTTTGCCTGGACCCGAAATACTTTTATGTTTTCAGAAAACAACTTCCTCTCTTCTTTATTCTTCAGCCCTCTGATCTGTCCACAGGACCAGTGTGGCCTCACTGATGGAAGCCTCCAGTGGAAGGAACCTGACCCTCCAAGCATAGTAAGACTGAGGTTGGAGCTAGGACACAAGGCTGTTGAGCCTCTGCCAACTTCATGAGCCAGCCCACCCTTAACCAGGGGCTGGGATATAGTGTGTTTGTGAAGCGCTTTCATAAAAAAAGACAAGAATTCCATAAAACAGATCTGTCCCATCATCTAGGCTGGATGATGCAAAGTTCAAAATAGCAAAAGACAGTTTTGGCACCTTTTAAAAATCTCTATTCTTACCTTATGGCCCCCATTCTGTCACCCACAGACACCCAAGGTTCCTGTGTCTGTTTTGCCCAAACTTTTCTTTTTATTGATTGATTGATTGATTGATTGATTGATTTATTTATTTATCTTGTTTCAGAACCTTTGTTTGTCTATTCACTCATTTTTATGGCCGACTCAGCCCACCCTGAGGGCAGGGCTGGCGCAGCATGTGGTGCCGGGGATCGAACCGCGGTCCCTGAAGCCGCCCAAGCTTTCCCAAGCAGGCGCTTTAGACCACTGAGCCATCCCGCCAAGCCCCTTGCCCAAACTTTTCCACCAAGGTTTTTCTAAGTCTTCCCCTGCTACTGCCTGCAGCAGCCATATTGTAACATAATCACTCTTTTTCTTCCCAAGCCATTTGGTCAACATTGCCAACCTTTTATTTTTTGTTATTTATTATTTATTTATTTATTTTTTTTGCCAACCTTTTAACTCAGCTCAGCACGAAGCAAATTAAGAAAGCACATGGGGAGAGACATTACAGCGGTCAGCTACTATTCAGAAATATCATTTGGTTCCAGGCCTTCTTACACATTCCATTTAGTTCTCATTGGATGTGAGGGCGATCCGGCTGCGACATCTGTCACCCCATTGATCACCAGGGTTGATTTGGCTGATCTGGCTGGCTAGGCGGGTGTCCCCTTCCTCCCTCAATGATCCATGTATGTCCCTTCCAAAGCTGCGCGCTCAGTTGAACAGGACGACCACCCCCGATAGAGGAGGACCATTTAGTTCTCACACTGTTCAGGTGAGGCCACTCAGGCTTAGAGAAGCTACAGAATGAAGGTGCCTTTGGGTCAGAAAATTAGACTTGAATAAAAAGTTCAGCAGTGGGAAAAACTTTTTTTTAAGTGCAAGGAAAGGGTATTTTAGGGCAGCATTTTGGGTTCCCCAGGTTCAATGTACCCTTTTGTCACTACATGTCAATGACATTTTCCCAGTTTTGTGTATGATATGTTTCACTATGGGAAGCTCACACTAGTCTCCCAGAATATACTTCACTGGGATGGCCCTCCTGTCATGCAAATGCTCCCAGGTCAGGCCATGTGTTCTTAGCTCTCAGAGCCACGTCTACTTAGTACCTCCTTCGGGAGTGCTGAAGGCTGTGTCGGGGCTGGCAGGGCCCTCCCCTTTCCCATTGACCACACGGACATTTAGCGTGTAGTGGCTGAAGGGTTCCAGCCCAGGAAGCATGCCACGGGTCTTGCTGCCCTGGAAGGTGAGGATCTTCTTTTCAATGTGCCGTCTGTTTCTTTGGGAAGAACTCTGTGCCTTCCAATAGTAAATCTGGAACAGCAAGAACCAAAGTCAGGGATGCACAAAGGAACACAAAATGTTTCTCAGGTTCACAAATTAAAATGGTCATTCTCCCAGATAATTCCCTTCATGCATTTTAAAAGAAAGCTTATTGTCAAGGGGTGATACTGATTCTGAGCAAGAGGATTAAAATCCCACAGATAATGAGGAAATTAAGATGATCTGACAAAGCTGGACTACACTATGCTGTTAAAGGAGTGTAAGTAAAATAAGTAAGAACCCATATAGTTCTCTTAGAACACAAGGCAAATGCATGACAACAAAAAGGACTTAAGTCTTTGACATGTGTAAAAGATTCTAAAAATAAAACTACTGCCCAATGTTTAATATATATTCATGTATAGTACATTATTTAGCTAATTGTAAACACTACAGTGAGGATTTTCTTTTTATTATTCCTATGATACAAGTGAGCCTCTGGGATTCTCAGTAGCTTTTCTGAAGCTACAGGACAGCCTCTGATGCACTGCCAGACTGTTCCACTAAGCCAGTCTGTGTCACTTATTTATACATATTTACTTTTTTCTATTAGGCACAAGTTTTGGAGAGATGGAAAAACAAAGTGTTGGCTCACTTTGGTAACAGACCCAGAATTACTGCTTATTCAATTCTCATAACTCTTAAGAGCCTAGAGGTATTTTTCAAGAGAAGTCAACTCATATGCAGAAGTGACCACTGTTGGGGCCCAGTAATGTGGCACTAAAGGTGAACCTAGAGAGGACAGTTAGCAATTAAGGTAGTGCATTTGTGCATGTAAGGTGTGGTTCTTTGGCTGCTTGAAAACTGAAGATCTCAATGAGTCAATTTTCTTGTGCTTACCCAAAGCAAAGATAATTGAAGCTCATAAGGGAATACATGAACATAATCTGCATTATTTTTTATTTTTTTAAAAAACATATTTAGTACAGGATCTACAGGGTCTAACTACACAAATCAGACTCACAATGATCCTCATGTTTTCAGCCTCTCAAGTGCTGGGATTACAAGGGCGCACCATCATGCTCAGTCTCAATTGATGTCTCTGGGGCGGGGTCAGCATGGCACACCAGGGACCAAATCCCAGTCCCTGCACCTGCCTAAGCAGTGCTTTAATCCACTGAGCTATTTGGCCAGCCCTGCATTATTTTTTAAATGTCCATATTATTATCAGGATAGTTTTGTATGTTCAGCACATGTGGTGCATACTACTTTAAAGCTTAGTATGATTTGTTATATTTTAGCTCTTTGAAAATTATTTTTCTTGGGCCAGGGAGATAGCTCAGCAGCATAAGTGCCTACCTGGCAGGTGCAAGGTCCCCAAGTTTGATCCCTGGTACCACAAAAATAAATAAACAAATATTTACTTTCCTTATTTTGTACACATCCTCTTTAGTTTACAGAATTTTAGATGATCTGTGGAAAAAATGGGGAAAACATTTTTTGTTCTCATTTTCTTTTCTTTCTTTCTTTCTTTTTTTTTTTTTTTTTGCAGGACTGGGTTTCGAACTCACAACCTTGCATTTACCAGGCAGGCACTTGTGCCACAGAGCTATCTTCCTAGCCTCCCCTTTGTTCTCATTTTGTATGTGTAAAATACATCTAGCAGTGGCCCCCTTGCCTGAGGCAAGAAACAAATGAACTCAATATCAAGAGTTCATCAAGAGAGGAGCAACATCGCTCCAACTTCATCTAGCGTGGGTGTGACATGTGGCATTTACTAATGCCCTCTTACTAAGGAAAGAATGTGACACCCTCTACTTACCCGGTAGCCTTGCAGGTGTCCTCGGATGCTTTTCAGAGGTACCGGGTCCCAGTGCACCTCAGCCAAGGTACTGTTCACTACACTCACACGCACATTCCCAGGAGCCACCATGGGGACTGCAGAAAGGACAGGGTAGTGGAGAAAAGAATCAATGTTATTTTAAATTTCATTCAAACATATTACTTAGTAATTACACGGTAATTTTTACTTGAAGTTTGCCCCAGCTTCCCATTCTATAGAAGCTTATTCTATGGATTATTAAGGACTTTGTCGCCTCTCCCTTCTCTTCTCTTTCTCTTCCCTCCCCTCTCCCCTCTCTGTCTCTGTCTCTCTCTCCCTCTTGGTTAACTGCTCCTTTAATTTTATGAGAATGCAACTTTTATTTTTTTATTTTTTATTTTTTGTCTTTTTGAGACATGGTCTCACTATGCAGTTCAGGCTGGCCTTGAGCTCACTTTTGTAGCCCAGGCTGGTCTCGAACTCACACCAATCCTCCTGCCTCAGCCTCCCAAGTGCTGGGATTACAGGCGTGCACCACCATGCCCGGTGAGAATGCAACTTTTAGAATATCTATTCCTTACTTTTTTTGAGGTTCTGGGATTAAACCTAGGACATACACATCCAGGTAAACACATTATCACTTAGCTATGCTGCATCCCTAAATCATCTGTTTCTTGCATGGCATGCTATCTATCTATCTATCTATCTATCTATCTATCTATCTATCTATCTATCTATCTACCTACCTACCTACCTATCAATCTATCTGTTTATTTATTTTGAGACAGAGTCTTGCTAGGCAGTTCAGGCTGGCCTTGAGCTCACTTTTGTAGCCCAGGCTGGTCTCGAACTCATACCAATCCTCCTGCCCCAGCCTCCCAAGTGCTGGGATTACAGGCATGCGCCACCATGCCTGGCGGCATGCTATTTAATTCAGATCAGTTTACAAAAATAGTTGCTGCCTTCATCCTTTGCAAACTTAGGTGCATCTGGAAATAGCCTTGGTTTACACTTTGGTGAGTTGTCCTTCTGGAGAAAAGTAAAGAGGAAATGGCACTCACGGTCTTCTCCAGAATGTCCCATGACTACAGCTGGCTCTGGAGCAAAGCCCACAACATTCAGGGCCTGAACTTTTATTAGGTATGGGACAAAGGTTGGTGTGCCGGAGACAATATATTTGGATACATTTGCCACCACCACAGATGTCCATTCATCATCGCCATCTTTCTGGCGCCAGCTCACTTTATACTGGAGATCTGGCCCATTTGATTCAAAACCATTCAGGGGCTAAAGAAAAGCCAAACATTCCTTGGTTATAAAGCACATTGTCTATACACACATTTACAGAAACAGCAAATCCAATTCCCAGGCCTACAGAAGGTGAGCACTGAAACCCTAAAATGAATGCTATTAACCATTTTCTCCAGGGACTTCTTATCTTCTCTCATTTATGAGATTCAAAGCTTTTCAAGGATTCACATTTCAAAGGTTGTAAATTACTGCCTTAAAGCAGTAGTTTGGAAGAGTTACCACCTAAACCTCTCAAAGTCTGTCTGTGTAGGTGAGGGTGGGTGAATCAGAGAACATTCTCATCATTTAGATTCTTTTATGCATTCCTGTTTGTGTGATAGTACATTTTGTCCATTTTACTTGGAGACTGAAATTTATGAACTATTTCTCTCCTTATTAAAAAAAGTTGGACTGCTGTTCTAACTTGACTGTGCATAAATATATATGTATATTATAGCTATATACACAATTGTGTGCATATAGGGAAACATGTTGGCTTTAAGATAGATTTTTTTAAATTTATTTTTTATGGAACCAGGGATTGAACTCAGGCCCTTGTGCTTGCCAGGTAAGCGCTTTTATTCTACTGACCTATCTCCCCAGCCCCTAAGGTAGATTTTTAAACCATACAGCCAAATATATGTTAATTTTCCAAATTCAGAAAATATAGATAAGTAAAATAAGACAATAATAAATAAGTTGAATGCTGGGAATAGCTTGATGTATGTCTTCCAGGAAGTTCTGTGTGATGATAATACTCTAGCATATTTTGAACACGGATAGGCACTGTTATAAAAGTTTTATATGCATTAATCCCTCTCACTATATGAAGCTGGTTCTAACACTGTTCTCTTCAAGGACATACTCAACAAATATTCAACAACTGGCTTGAAATCACACTATAAGGAGCAGAGGTGGGATTTGTCTTTATTCTTTTTGGCCCCAGAGATCAAACTTATTATCTACTACCTAATACTCCTTCTTAGATAAACGTATGTCTTCCAGAAATGAAATGGATAAAATGGGGTAAAGTGGAAAAATGCAGACATTTTTAAAGATATGTATGTATGTATTTTGCAGTACCAGATATTGAACTCAGGACCTTGCACTTGCCAGGCAAGTGCCTATTCTACTGAGCTATCTCCCCAGCCCTGCAGATACTGTTTTAAAACAACTTTTTTCTCACTCTTAAAAAATAACAGTGGAGGACCGGCCAAATAGCTCAGTGGATTAAAGTGCCTGTAAGCAGGTGCAGGGGTGGGGTGGGGGTTCAATTCCTGAGCCTGCCATGCCAGCTCTACCCCTGGGGAGCACTGAGACAGCAATTGAGACTGGGCATAGTAGTGCATACCTGTAATCCTAGCTCTTGGAAGGCTGCAAACAGACAAATCACTATGAGTCTAATCTAGTAGTGGGACCCTAAACACCCTGTAGACCCTTCTCTAAAATACAAAAAACAAAACAAGCAAGAAACCAGAGGAAAGCTGAAGACTTAAGAGCTCACCTTCCATGTAATCACCAAATTATCAGGTTCTGATCCCAATCCTTCCACAGCTGTGGGATTTTTATCTGGTTCTAGAAGTTAAACAGCCACATACATGTAAGCTTTGCTCCTTGCAAAGAGTGGAAAACCTTTCCACTTTGTTTCTGTTTCCAAGTCCTACTTTACCTGCGGCTTTGGTCTGGTACTGCTCAGAGGCCTCGCTGGGCAGGCTCCTCCCAATACTGTTCTCAGCCATCACCCGGAAAGAGTAGTTCACATACGGAGACAGCTTGAGCTGGGCTGTGGTCTGCGTTCCAGAAACCTCAGCCTGGTGGTGCCACAGCCCTGCCTCATGCATGGCATCTTCATATTCAATGATGAATTCTGGGCACAATACACACAACAAACCCAAGACAGTCAACGCAGTCAACCAGGGTAGATTGTTAGTGAGTGCCAACAGGATAACCAAGAGCAGCCAAAGGCTAATCAGTTTACTCTGAACAAAAATCCCATAATGAGAGAAGGAAAGGAGAGCCAAGTGGGTGGGAAGAACCCCAGAGAGCACAATAGTTCTGAATAGTTTCTTCAGGTCAAGGAAGAACCCCAGGGGAAAGTGTGCCTTTGATAAGAACTCCGGAGTAGGGATGGCTGCACTGAAGGTTCCTCACTGGGTCTAGTTATTGAAATACCTGGGGGCATATGGCCTCCTGCATACACTGCTGGTTCCTCCTAAGGGAAGGTTGTCATTTTAGGCTTTCCCTTAAAGGTAGACTGACCAATGTCTTTGTGTGTGTGTGTGTGTGTGTGTGTATACACATATGTATTTGTATAGACAGTGTATGATAGTATGCACAATAACATCATGATACTAATTTTTTATCTTTGTCCTGATCTAAAATACAGCTTCTATAAGAGCAGAGGCTTTTTTATTCTTTTATTTTAGAAAAATGTGTGGCGTACAATTGGCACTCAATAAATATCTGTTCAGTGAGTGAGTGAATGAAGGAAGAGAAATGCCTTGAAACCTAATAGCACCATTGTAATGTAGGCCACAAGAGTCTCGCAGCACTCTGACCAGATTAGCAGGGAGATTCAGCGGTCCTGAGATAGGACACTGCAAGATCAGGTAAGAAAGCGCTGCCTGTAAGTCAGAGGTAGGGAAACATTTGGTTGATTTTTATTGGGAGTATTTTGCTTCTCCTGGAAGTGCAAACCAGGATGCCCATCATTTGGGAATAATTTTAAGCTTTTTCCAGAAGGACAATCTTCCTACAGCTGATACTTCAAGGAAATAATGGATTTCAGGCACAGGTGACTGTGCCTGCTCTTTTAGCCAGCTTTTCAATTTTACAATTAAACCTATGTATTTACCTTTATTGTAACTTATTAAGCTTTTCTAGGGTTCTAGTAACCCAGTCTCTAATTTCATTTTCTTCTTTAGGACCTATTCTTTAGGACCCAACTTTCAGCGTTGTTTCTCCTATCTTTTTTTTCCCAGAAGTAATAAGCAAAATAAATAACTAAGTTAAGATATAACTCCCTGTGGCTATAGAAATAGCTTGACAGTCTAAGCGCCTGCCTGGTAAGCATAAGAACTGAGGCTTGATCCCTAGTACCGCATGCCCTGCTGGCCCTGGAACCCTGGGTATGCTATGTCAGCCACTGAAACTGGGTGTGGTGGTGCACCTCTGTAATCCCAGTGCTGGGGAGGCTGAGATAGGAGAATCACTATGAGTCCCAAGCTGCATAGCAAGACCCTGTACCAAATAAATAAATAAATAAATAAATAAATAAATTTAAAAAGACATATCTCCCCATTTCCAGTAAATGAAAGTTATGTATTTGCTGAATTAATACCTTTGGCCATCAACTAGTATCTTTTTATAAAAGCTGTAATCAGAAATAACACCATCTCTGAAGACAGATAAATATTTTTGTTCTACCAGTAATGAAACAGAGACTGTTAGTAAATATATCTGTGAGGAGTTGAGACTGCATATTTTATTTTATTTTATTTTTTTTGAGACTGCATATTTTAAAGTGCTTAAAAATGGTCTTGGTTTATCAGTAATAAAGCAAATAACACCACTAACTTGTAATAGGGCTGTTATTGTCATCTCCTGGGGTCCATGAGAGCTGAACACTCTTGTCCAGTTGATTAGTTAATTCTAAATCAAAGGGAGGATTGGGGACATCTGTAGATCAAACACACATCATGGTTAATTATCAATTTGTAAGAAGTTCATCTTTCACAGATACTTTCACAGATATTTTCACAGAAGGTACATTTTAAAGACATAGCACACTTAAGGGTCAAGGAGCATGCAACAGAAATGAAATGGAAACCACTGAGGTTGCTGGGAACACATGAGTACACCCAGATAACCCATCGATGAGTTCTGCTTGCTTGCTTTTCAAGTGCAACAAAATCATTTGTAATCAAAACCACTGAGACAGACCTGTGTGGCTCATCAGCACTCTCAGTGTGTCTTAAAACATGGACAATCACAAACGTAAAGATAAACCGAAGTCTGATTTCTAATCCATGGAAACAGAACAGAAAAGGCTGGAAAACACATACAGGTAAATCAAATGCACTGTTTCAAGAAGATTCAAAAGTCCTTTTTGAAACATGCTAAATGATCCATTGTGGGACTCCTGAAGGAAAATATACATAATATTTGAAATAATATATATGTATAAATATGTATGTATATACATATGTATGTAGGTAGACCTCAGCATGCATAGGTGTGTTTACAAAAGACACCTTTTGGGACACAGGTAACCAGAAGCAGAGCTGCTTCATCAAGAGCTGATTCTGATAGGCAGAGTTAGCACTTCCCCTGGGCCTTCATTTTGGCTTGGCTTCTGAAGAATCTCTGGCTGCTGAGGGACTAGAGGCCATGTAAATATATAAGGCCTTCTTTCTTATCAATAATGAAGTAGTTAGTGTCTACAAAGGATAGGTTTTCTTAATGATACATATAACATTAAGCTGAGATGCCACAAAGGTAATTTTTGTATTTATGTGCTAAATAACACATGTGATGTTTCTAAACAAAAGCTTGTTGGAAATAATGATTTATTTTCTGGTTGCAGAAAAGATAAGTGACTTCACTTTCACTAACACACAGGGAGGTTTTTTTTTTGACATAAAAGGTACATGTTGTCTTAATTTTTTTCCTTCCCCATTGTGTACATTTCTTGAAAAGAGTCCCCAAACAACAATTTTTTTCAAAATGAATTTTAGTAGAAGTAAAATCTAATTAGTGAAATGATACAAGGCATCGATTTGTTATTCTACATTGATGGTGACTTTTGATAAAGCACTTTGATACAAGGAGATTGTATCAAAGAGGGACTTTTATCAGATGGAATGACTTAATAATATCAGATGAAATATTCAGAAATAACCAATAGTAAACTTAGTAGAAAATTCTGAAGTTACAACAAAGAAATGATTTATGGCAGTAAACGAGGAACACAATGTAACAACCAACAAAGTCTTTTTCCTTAAAGAAATACAATAATCTGATAGAGAGAATAAAATAATGTGAAACTGCTTGACAGAAAATAGAGGAAGTAGGCTCATATTAGTTTACCGTAAGTGGGAGCTGGAGTTGGAGTAGGAGCTAGAAAGGACATTAATATAGAGGATTTTAATCAAAATTAGTAAGGGGAAGATATAAGAGCATAAAAAGGCAAAGACTGTACATGATTAAGCTTATAAAATTAAGTCCTGTATTTAACTATGATGTATTACTAATAAGCAAGCAATAGCAACTTTGTAATTTTTAAAAACCCTTAATTCCAAATAAGATTATTTTCCCCAGTTTTGTTATAAAAATGTCTCTAGTGTACATATATACCATTTTATCCTAGTCTGGTACAAAGCATAGGTACACTGAAATTATCACCTCAAAGTTGTTTTTTAAAGAAGAATCTATGTTATAGTTAGGAAACTATAACCAGCAGACATTTAATATTTGTCTCCTTTCCAGGCTAACACAGGCAAGCTGGATGTGTCATATTTGTTTTCATTCTTACCAACAACGCTGAGCACAGCACTGGCAGACACAGCATCCAGAGTTGTGTTGGCCACACACGTGTAGGTTCCTCCGTCGCTGTCTGTCGCATCAGTCACCACCAACTGGTCCTTGTTGACAGCGAACCTGTGAATAGAACCAACTCAGAGCAGCTGAAGTGGGCATGCAAGCACACCTGGACCATCATGAAAGAAACTGTGAGCTTGATGAAAGAAAAGGACAATGTACAGCTCAGCAAAGTGGGATGAAAATCCTGTATAATGTATACACATAATTTAACTTTAATAATAAAGTCATAAAACAATTAGAATGAATGAGAACTGTAGGGTAGGAAGGATATTGAATATAGTGGTTTTCAACTAGTCCCCTGGTGTCATAGAAGTTTCCTTAAAGTGACTGAGCAAAATACTATATGAGGGCCCAGCAGGATGGCTCAGTGGTCTAAAGCACCTGCTTAGGAAAGCTTAGGCAGCTGCAGGGACCGCGGTTTGATCCCCAGCACCACATGCTGTGCAGCCCTGCCCTCAGGGCAGGCTGAGCCGGCCATAAAAATAAATAAATAAACAAACAAAAGTTCTGAACCAAGAAAAAAAATTATATGATGCTACATAAATATGCACAATTACTGTGTGTCGATTAAATTAAATAAGTGTTTTTAGTAAAAGTTCCTAAGAACATCCTGAGGTGAGTTGGGGGCAGTTCCACAGTTCTCCTTACTATAGTTCTTTATTAGTCTGCTGCTAAGAAACGTTTGAAAGCTATTCATTCAGCTCAGTTTCTATCAAAGTGTATATTTTTAGATTTTTCTTTTTGGTACCAGGAATCAAACTCAGGACTTAGCACTTGCCAGGCAAGTACTGTGCCACCAAACTATATCCTCAACCCAATAAATTATTATTTACTACAGAGATTTCACTTTAGTTTTTGTCAAAGGTGTGAAGTCTCATAGGAGAAAGTGAATGTAAATAATAGTAACCTATTTTTACCACTAGGAACAGGAGGATTCAGATCAGTACTTTCCACTGAGAATTTTTCAGGAATTATTTGCTGACATGAAATATTGTTCAGTGAGTCACAAGACAATACATGCAGGACTCATGTATAATTTTAATGAAGCTGCATAAATCATAAGCTGTCATCCTAGGTAATTTCTAAGTTATAGCTCAGCTGATTTAACCTGAAAATAATTTCTTCATACTTCTTTCTCTTCTTTATTAAATCAGATTCCGCAAATAAGTGGAGACACAGGCCTGGGTGGAACTATGGGTACATAGAGGGGAAGGCCGCAGAGTATCTGGGGACCATGAACAAACAATGGGGCACTGTTAGTCACCACAGATTTAGGTGAGCTTCCAGCAAACCACAGAAACCACTTCTACCAAAATATAGCACTACTTCTAGTATGGGGAAACACCTGTAATTACTGGGATTGCTGAAATCACACATCCAATTCTGTGTACTTAACCATGATTACCGTGTCAGATGGAGGGCCTTGCTGAAGAATGCTATGACTTTTCTTCCACTGCAAGTTAAGCGATTACAGCATGCTCAGATTCTTTTAAAAGCTTTGTTTTTGCTTTTCCTTCCCTTTCACTGGCATTAGGTGAAATCAAAAGAAAACTTACTATCCAAAATAAAAATGAATGCCTTTTAAAATACTGGCAAGAATTGAGGTACATTCTGATAATTAAAGAGATCATATTTCTGCTTATTTGTAGAATAGAAATAAAACATCTGTTGAGATTTTACTGTTCAAGGTGCAAAATAATGGAAGCTGTCCAAAGCCGGAAGGGTTTTTCCGCATCCCAAATTACATAGAACAACACACAAAGAAAGACTAACATTCCCAGGGTCTTATTTCAATCACTGAATAACCTCATAGGTCCTAATACTGTACAGTAGGAAGAAAAAGCGCACCTCTTTATTTTATGGACAGCAGACTTCAGCAATGAAAACATAACCCTTAAGTCACTACACAATCAAACTTTAGCTCAAGTACAGTTTCTAGAGAGAAAGACAAAAGAAAGAAATCATCTTCAAATACCTTTCATCATTGGGCAGCTCACCATTGTCCTTCAGCCATGAGACAGTAGCAATTAGGCTATGATCATGTTTTATTTTGCATTCAAAAGACACTGTGCTCCCTCTCTGCACAACAGCATATTCTGGCTGTTTAATGATCCTCGTTGGATCTAAAGTTCAAAGTTATTATTACTCATTGGTAAGTCTGGAGAATTCACTCAAAGTTACATAACACTTGAAAAAAAATGTATTACCTTTGATTTCTAAGTGAACTTCATTCTTTGCCATCCCTAATTTATTCCTGGCAACACATGTGTAGGTTCCTGCATTGTCCTTCTGGGCCACAGGAATTTCTAAAGTTCCATTTTCATGTAAAACATAAATGTCTTCATGAAGAGCACTTCCTTTAGCTCCTTTGAACCTTTATTACCCAACATGATGAGAATGAGTCACATCATAATTTGAAGTCACATATAATGTCAGATCCAAGGTCAATAATGATATTTGTAGAATTGTGCTCATAATACATAATGTTATAATTTTTAAGATTCATATGTAATAAAAATATTAACTATTTGTTCCTCTATAATGGCAAAACAGAACAAACACAGCTCTTTTTTATTTTTTACTAATTGTGTTGTACTGGTAATTCTACCTATGGACTGCAAGTTTAGAGATTTTGATTTCAATGCTATATGGATTGCACTTTGAAAGGATGACTAGGAACGTATTCAGGGGAGAAGAAAAAAAGCATGCATATCAGAGGGGAGACGTAAAGACAGACAATAAGGGATGAGGCAAAGTCAACATATTATCTAATTGTTAATCTTGTCACCATCACCAAAAGTAGGAAATCTGCAGAAGCATTCCTGTTTCTCTTCTCAGTGGTTAAGGTGGGGGATGGGGAGATCTTTCTTTTATCTTAAACCTGTGTTCATTCTTAGTCAAAACCCAGCATCAGGAACCTTGCAGATGACCAATAAACGACTGTTTCAATTGGCTTTCACTTGTCTATCCTCACACGTTGTCTATCCTTGCCAAATCTTTCCCAGTTCCTTCAAATCATGCCCACAAGTAGGATTTGAACCAGGAGTAGTGTGTAAAAGGGGGTGATCTGGTGGGGACAGTAAAAGTAAACACTTGAAAGGCTGGCTAGACCAAGTCATGAAGGCCTGAATCATGAGATACTAAGGGGAAACAGTCATGATAGCTAATTTTGTGTTTGAGCTTGTAGAACCTTTTCTTCATTCCTCAGGATATTTTATTATCATAGAAAGTATTCTAACCAGTCCCTCCAGCTACTAGCCACATAGTCCTTGATGATGTCTATGACATTATAAAATATAGTAGTCTTAAAGTAAAAAAAAAAAAAATTTACATAGCTTTGTAAATTCAATAATTGACAGTATGATGGTTATGCACTTCATTTCTCCTGTTTGTTCTTTGACTAAAACTCAATATATTTAGAAATGTAAAGGCTTTAGCAAATATAAGTATTAAAAAACACATGAAGTCATTACTTACCACTCAATGGTAGGCAGAGGAGACCCAAAAAAAGCACAATCCAGGAAAGCAGGCCTGTTTGCAATGACCTGGTAGAGTGTGTTTGCAGATGTAAGGATTCGTGGGAGCTCAGCTAAAAAGATTTTAAAAGGCATAATAAATATTAGAACACATTTTAGGTTTATAGTGTACTTGTGCTTTTAATTTTAAGGTCATTGAGAGTTATAGTAAAGTGAAACTAACATGTCTTGTTTCTTATGTTCCCTATCAGTTACTTACCACTCAAAAAACAAGGTACAGAAGACATGATTTCCCTCCATGTAACTCATGTTCAACATCCTACTCAGATATTGTCTAATTATTGATTTACTTATCTGTATCTCCTTTAATACTGTGAGTACTTTGCAACACCCAGGAATGTGACCCCTTTAATCATTTTGACTACAGAACAGTGTCTGAAACAAGAATAATGGCAAAATACATTTCTGCTGAATGACTGACCCATCACTATCCCAGTGCATGTGCGAGGAAATGGTGGGGAAAGTAGGAACCAGAAGAAAGCAGTAGAGCAGTAAAAGTTTGGTGAGTGAAAAGCAGAAGGAACTAAAAAGTTTCCCATAGCTAGGAAACAACAAACCAAAGAGATGGCCTATGGAATGGGAAAAAATATTTACACACTATACTTCTGATAGGGGAATAATAATCAGAAACATGTAAGGAACTCAAAACAGTTCAATCAATGGTACTAGGAAACAACTTGATTTTTAAAAATGGACAAAGGACCTAAATAATCAGTTTTCAAAAGAAGACATACAAATGGCTAACAGGTATATGAAAAATATCTCTATAGTATCATTAATATTATTATTTTTTAGGGGGCTGGCTCAGGTTTTCTTCAGGGTGGATCTGGTGCAACATGTGGAGTTGGGGATCAAATTGTGGTCCCCTGCACCTGACTGTTTGTCCAAGCAGGTGCTTTAAACTACTGAGCTAAACGATAAGCCTCCCAAAGCTCAATATTATTAATCATTAGAAAAATGCAAATTTTAACCATATTAACCTGTCTTTCAATTGATACCTGTTAGAATGACTATTATAAAAAAGGTGGTAGATAATGTTTTAGCCTTAAAAAGAAATCCTGCTGTTTATGACAACATAGACAAATCATTACATTGACTGAAACAAGACAGTTCCTTCCTGTGGCTCAAGCTGCATCTTCTAATAATGCCAGATGAGCTGATAATCCACTACTGTTATGGACTATTGGACTATATATACAGGATTTCCTCTTCATACAATGAAAAGAAAGATCTGCATTAATGATATATAGACAAGAAATCATGTCTGCATCCTGTATTCTGAACAACTATGATGAAGACAATATTCAACATATTAATTATTATAAAAAAAGAACGAAATAAGCCAGATCCAGCAAGACAAATACTGCATGATCTCACATATGTGGAACTTAAACAAGTACAACTCATGGAAAGAAAGACTGAAAAAAATGAAACCAGAAGGAAAATCTACTTCCTCAACTTTCATCAGTATTTAACTGGTCAGCTCTTCATGTGATTAATGACCTTGATTTCAAGTATAAAGGGAAAATACGAAGTATGATTGACTTCCTGGTGTTAAATCTGAAAAGGGCATACACACATATTAAAGGATTGAAGTGTAATCTCACATAATTCTTGCATATATTTTAGTATATATGTTTTTTGGGTAGTTTTCCCTAGTAATAGAAGTACAGTGTTCACACAGGCCAACCATTTAAGATATGCTTCAGATCTACATTATGTCATGTTTTCTCAACATATTTCAATAAATTCAATAAATGTATACCTCCAACTTGGATAAAGGCCAAACATTATGATTAGCATTTTATTTTAAAAAATCAGAATCATAAAATTGTTATTGAACTTAATTAATTTGTAAGGATGGAAGAGAAATAATATTCAGTTGCTTATAGAAGACAAATGTTATTTTCCTTTGGAGGTGTTTGACACAATATAACCATCTGTGAATGGAAGAGCCTAGCTGATTATTTCTGCAACAAATAATGTGTCATTATAAAAACCTGTTATGAAGGAACACAAAGATCAGGCTGTAGTATTCTTAGGGCAAGGTTTGTACCTTACTCACTTTCCTCTATATCATATACTTTTGCTGAATGAGTCCAAAATAACACCAGTCATTAATTTATTTTGCCTTGTCTTTAGTAGAGAGCTTACCAAGCACATTGACAAATGCATTTTCCAGTAAATATCCATACTCATTTGAGGCATTGCACTGATAAACTGCACTTGATCTTTCTTGAACATTTTTAAAAATTATGGTATCACCATCTATTCTTCTGCTGGGGTCATCAGGAGCAACTGTTTGGGTATGAAAATGGAAAGTAATTATTTGTTTCTCTTTTCTTAACAGCTGTGTCTTAGGCTGGTAAATCTTGAGATCTGCACTATATATGAAGGACACAAACACAGACTGATCTAGGAGGGACACCCACTTGGGACACCCCCCTCCTGTTGCTCTCTTGGACATGAGCTTTCTTTCTCTCAATAAATATCTTCTGTTCATTACCAACAACAACAACAAAAACCAAATACAGACTGATCTAGGCATACATTGCAAGATGATCAGAATCTAGCACATGCTGCCACTATTTTCTCGTTAGAATTTAGCTATGACGTATCAGCACACATTCGTGTTCAATATTCATTGAATGTAAATATGTGGAAGTGCAGAAAAGATGAGGTTAGGTGAAAATAGCAAAAATCCACAAAAATATTGTCATGTTCACTAAGGGGCTGATTATTTATGCGGACAGAGATCAAAAGGAGATAGCGACAGTTAATTAAAAAAATATGTCAGCTCATCCAGTCCCTTTTATGTACTTCTTTATGAAACAAGTAAGTAGATGCATACATAGGTATAGGTTGGTGATCAAATGTAAAAATAATTAACTCTCCTGCTTTAGAAATTCCTGAAGCCGAAGTTGAAATCAATCGTACAAAATTTCTCTTAAAGACAGCCTTTTCAACTAACTCCCTCAAGTACATAAAACATGTTAAGACCAGGATTTATCCTTGTTGAAGTGGAATAGAACTGGCTGGGTAATATAATACGTGAGGATTTACTCCAAGTCATGCCCAGCAATTTGGAACTGCTGTGCTATTAGAGATAAATTCCTATTTTGTGAGTGGTAAGCCACAGGCTGTGACCTTAAAACTGCTTTAAAAGTGCATGGTCTCAGCACACTGATCAAAAATAAAACTAAATAACAGCATTTCTCGGAAACTGCATGTGGCTACTTGAGCCAATCACGAGATCTTTACTTCTACTCTAACTGCCATTTCTTTTTCTTTGATGATAGGAAAAAGATGTTCATCTAAGATGTACTCAGCCCTACACTGAGAGTAAAAGCTATTTGGTTTACTTGTGATTTATCAATTTGCTTTATTCATGCTTATTTTATTACATACACTCAAATAATTGTACTCACTCACTTTGTAATTGTTTTCTATTATTGATGTATCAACTGACCACAAACTTAGTGGCTTAAAACATGGGTTTACTACTACAGTATTTGACTGTGTAAGTCAAATACTGGAAGCCTGGCATGGGTCCTCCTGAGCCAAAGACAAGGTTGGGCAGGACTGTGTTCCACTCTGGAGGTCCTAGGGGCCAAACCATTCCCTAGCCCCTTCTGCTTTCTGGAGGCTCTCCACATTCCATAACCCATGGTCTTTTCTCCATCTTCAAAGCTTTCTATGTTGTATCTCTCTGACCATTCTTCTATGGTCACACTCCTCTCTCCACTGTGTGCTGTGTGCTGGCTGCTGGATAGGAGAAGCTTGCCAGCCTGCAAACCCAAATCATCTATAGAAATAATAATTCTGGGAACAAGGGCCAGCAAGATAGCTCAGCATACTGCTTAGGCAAGTGCAGAGGCTGGGGTTCAATCTCTGGCATCACATACTGTGCTGGCCCTGCCCCCAGGTATGCTGATCAGGTGACTCAGTCAGGGCATGGTGGCAGTACCCGTAATGCCAGCACTGGGGCTGCAAATGGGGATCACTATGAGTTGGAGCTGCACAGTGAGACCCTGCACACACATAAACATACACACAATAATAATAATAATAATAATAATAATAATAGTAATAATAATAATTCTGGAAACAATCCATTTCATTTACTATAAATGAACACTGGGAAAATAAATTTGAGAGAATAGATTCTCTTTCTTTTGTTCTCTCTCTCTCTCTCTCTCTCTCTCTCTCTCTCTCTCTCTCTCTGTGGGACCAGGGTTTGAACTCACAACCCTGCACTTGCCAGTCAGGCACTTGTGCCATGGAGCTATCTCCCCAGCCCCTCAAGAGAATAGATTCTCCATGTACAACTATAAGCCCTAAACATAAGGCCCCACATTGGGGTTACAGCTTCCAGAAACACTTTTTTTAAATCCAACTCTCTTGACATGGTTGGCTAAGATTATAAATGTTTTCACCACTTAATAAGAATAGTAATGTTGATGACAATAATGCTACCTTACAAGTGCAGAGTATTGTCAGTCTCTTGAATGTTTTTATGTTCTATTATATGTTCTACAAAGAATTTTATTAAGTAGTTTAATCAGATAGTAATGAAGTACAGTGGGGCCTCAGTTCATGAATGCTTTTGTCTGCAAACAATTTGGTTCACAAATAGAAGCATTTGGCAAAATTTTGTTTTTGCTTGGGAGCTGTGCATCAGGTCACAAACATGCTCACAGCTATCTTTCCTAAATGAACATTAACATGGTCATCTTTTCTAGCATTTTGGAATGAATTAAGTTTGAAACAAGGTACCACTATACGTGTATTTTGGGTATGAACAACTATGAAAAGAGCACTCAGTTATTTCGGATTAATGCTCACGTTTTCTGAGTTGTTCAACTTTGTAAGTATTTCTTGAAAAATGAACATTTCGGCATAATGTAGAGCCAATCCTGGGGTGAAGGCTTGAATTTTTCTCTTTATCCTTACTGTATTCCATTGAGGATACCAACTAAGCTCCTTATCTTTGAGAAAAGGAAGAAGGAAGATCAAAAGAATCCTGGGAAGATCCTAGAGTAGGTCTAAGTTCTCTTGGCTGCTTATCATGTGTCACTAGCCTTCAATATCTCCTTTCAGGGTCAGCAAAATGTGTAATTGTGACAAGAGATCTACCCCTTCTCATGTTTTTTGTTCCTTTCCCTCCTTCCACATCGTGGCCCATAATGTCTATTGGTATCAGCTTTCCTGCTACCTCCTGGATAAGAATCATGCTGACCATGGCCTTAGCCTTGTGGTCCACCACTAGGATGGCATGGACTCTCCAGTGCAAAAGACAAAAGACCAAAGGAGGATTTATAAACATGCATCTAAGAGTGACTCCCAAGTCCATCAGGGTGACTTCCTGAAAAGAGGAAATATTTTTCTTGTCTTACTGTTTTTTTTTTTTCCTTTCTGGATATGACTGCATATGTTCTAGGATACTGCAGGTCACACAGTAAAACTTAAGTTCTCTTGTCAGCACCAGATTTTACGGTTGTGTTGGGATGGTTTTGGGAAAATTCCATATTTAACACGATATTATTTATAAGCAAATTTTAGGCAATTCCACCTAAATGGGGAGAGGATGAGCTGCTTTAGAAGCCAATGATATATGAGCCCATGTGCTTTTGGAATTAATACTTCCAGTTTTGTAGAACATCAGTTTCCAATTCTGGAACACAGTCACAAATCAATGGCATGACATTTTCCTAGCAAAACCCAAATCTTATGCCTCTGTTGACCTGATGCTGGTCTCCTTGAACAGTATTTGTGTGTACTCAGCAGCCAGAATCTGCATGAGTGGAAAGAGGAGTTGGCATTGTTAGGACGTTGCCCACAAATCAGGAGTGGGAGGCTGTGTCTGGCTGTATGGGCCCCTGACTGTGGCTGTTCTGTGTGGCTCAGGGGATGAACTTCAGGCAGCTGGCAAGGATGCTGCATGGCTCTCTGCAGGGGAGTACTGCAGAGGCACAGATGGTCTCTGGCTCCTCTCCCCAGCCGCTGGCCCATCCACAGTTTCTGCAGTCTCTTGGGCAGAAGGTGCTGCCAGCAAATCAGCTTGTGTCCAGCAGGTTCTGGGCTACTAATAGCCCCTAGTGAAGGCTGGTGACCCTTACTAAGCTCCTTCAGTGCCCCTGTGGCTGATTTTGCTTTTGGTCCTATCTTTACCCCTTCACATCTCTCTGTATCCTCCCCTCATGCCTTGGCAGTGCTGGATGTATCTGTGGGGTACACAATGCACAAACTGCAGATGAAAAACAAGCACGTTCCCATGTCCAGGATGGTCCCCAAATCTCGGAGGACATTTTTTTTAGGGGTCTCTAAATTCACAAGGCAACTACCAAGCAGGGTGGAAAGGGAAAAGCACAAGAAACCTCAAATATTTGTTGACATTTCTCACAATTTTCTTTGCTTCCTCTTTGTTTGAGTTAGAGAGTCACCACACAGTGCGGGCATGTTCATGTCTACCTGGGATTTAAATGTTAAGACTCAGTATCCCCCAAAGTAAGCGCTTAGCAAGAAGTGTATGTGGAGCATGTGCCAAGAGTAGGGGCAAGGAACCATGCGGGAAGTGGGCAGGACCCTCACCAGCCTGTCACCTCCTGCCATGGTGCCAGAGTGAGGCATACAGAGGTCACGTGGGCCTGCAGTACTTGGACAATTCTCATCATATCTACTCAGCCTCCTCTGTTCTGTCCCAAGGAAACTTGATAAAAACCTTTTGGGATGGAAGAAATGAACTGCATCAGGATCTGATTTGAGAGATGCCTGCTCTGGACCTAGCTGAGTGATTTAGGCCTGATTTATCTCCTTGGGACTATTGTTTTCTTCCCTGAAAGCAGCCTATTTCAGTGGACCTTTCCCCTGAAATTTTTAAATTAAAAGCATGTCTACAGGTGAGTTCTTAATACAACTAGAGTATAAGTGTCCCTCACAGGCTGTGCTGGTGCTATCAGCTGTGTTGAACCTAACTCCGGGTGTGACATTCTTAAGTGGAAGGGGCCTTTGAGGAGTGATCAGATCATAAGGGTTCCACTATCATGAGACTGGTGGCCTTACAAAAGGTTTAAGGGAGCCCATGTACCCCTTGCATGATGTGAGCACATGTAAAAAGCAGAACTTACGAGCCACACCAGACACTAATTCTATGGCATTCATATGGATTATGGTTGATCCACTGGGATTATAGTTCTTAGTACTGCTAGGATTATGAGTGTAAATGCTGTGCTCAGCCTGCGGCAGAGAGCCTGGATGCAATATAAGAGACAGAGACAGACTCTCTCTCTGTTGCCATTGTTAGCCTGTTGCCCTTGTAGCTGTTCTGCTGCCATGAACTGCTGCTCTCTGCCATGTGCCACTCTGTCTTGGAGCCAGCCAAGTATGGATTCAAACCTCTAGTAATTGTAAGCTAAATAAACCTTTCCTTCTTTCATTTTGGGCATCAGGTACTTGTCCCAGCAGAAGAGTAAGTGAGATAACAAGGAAACCTCCAATAAATGCTCC
The DNA here is from genome assembly GCA_004027025.1 of Myocastor coypus. Lineage (NCBI taxonomy): Eukaryota > Metazoa > Chordata > Mammalia > Rodentia > Myocastoridae > Myocastor > Myocastor coypus. Next base: position 65,131 of record PVJA010006095.1, read on the forward strand.
AGTAAATAATAATGGAACAGGGTGGGATTACTCAGTGGAAACCTGCAATTGTCACACCTCAGTGAATAGAAGGCTCAGTTTGGAAAATTAAATCTGACCATTTTCTTGCTTTCTCCCTTGATGTGTTTGGTACAGGGTCTCATTAGGCAGCTTGGATTCATAGTAATCCTCCAGTTCTCAGCCTTCCCAGCACTGGGATTACAGGAATGCACCACCATGCCTGGACTAGGTCCCAGGTTCAGCACGCCCTGGGGGCAGGGCTGGTGCAGCATGCAGGATCAGGGATCAAACCCTGGTCCCTGTGCTTGCCAGAGCAGGTATATGGTCCACTGAGCTATCTGCCTGCCAAAATCTGATCATTTTCTGATCCATGTTAGGGGGAAGCGTCAGTTTCATGGAAGTGCATTCAACAGACCTTTTGGTTATGATGAAGCAGAACTGATATTTGATTCTGACATAGAGACCATAGGAAATCAACTTGCCTTCCATCATGTGACTGAAGGATATTCTTAGTGTGAGTAAAAAAATATCTTTGCAGCTGTTCCTGAATTTGACTATGAGGTAAATCAGAAGCAGGGTTTGAAGCAGAAACTGATTTTCTCTCCCTCTCTGAGGCTGAGAAGTCTAAACTTCAAGAAGGAAAAACTGTTAAAAGATTCTCCTGCTGGGAACAGATGGTAGTGGGTGGCTGGAGAAAAGGAGGAAAAGATCAGCTGTTGGGCTCCTGCTTCAGGGGCTTGGCTTGAGATTCCAAGGGCAGAGATGTGCCATTCATTTTAAGTTCTTCTTTCCTTTTGCTATAGCTTGATTCTAATTTATGTGAGGCTCTTAATAAGTTTTATCAAACCAGTCTTGGCTGGCTTTCTGAAGATTAATAGAAGGGCCTATGGGCACACTTTGAGGACCATGGCAGGCAGCACAATAGGCTGAAGATGCTGGCTAACAAGGAGTGGGAGTGGGTGGAGCGGTAAATAGCAGCAATGGCTCAGTGGCAAGCAGGAGATGCAGGTTTTGCTTGCGGATGATCGTAGCCAATGTTTGAGGAGGGAAAACTGGGAGAAAACTGAACATTATGAATGGGACCAGGGCCAGATTGTTCTTTAGGTGTGAAATGTGATGGTGATCTGTGATGCCTGGAGCAACTGGAGACAGCTAGGTATTCTGAGGACTGAAAACTCTTAAGTTAGGCGGCTATGTTTCTTATTCTTCCTAAATGCACCAGCTGTATGCCTAGCCTCCTTGCCGATCTCTGCTGGTTCCTATGACAATGTCACAAATCACTTGATGTGAACAAAGAAGACAATTTGATATGGTGCATTTGATCCTGGCGCTCTTCCAAAGATCTAGATAAAAACGGGAAATACTGTGAAGTCTTGATCAACACATATACCATTATTTTAGTAGCACAAACTATTTAAAGTCATAGTAAATATTTAAAGGCAAAGTAAATATTTAAAAATAAAACTTCACAGGCAAACTAGTGCATCTATTTCACTTGTGGCTTGCATCCTGAACTGGAATTATTTTTTCATGACTTGTCCACTGTGGAGATGCAGTAAATATGCTTTGGGAATACCCTGCTACTAGAGTGCACTGAGCAAACTTACTTTCTACTGGAACTCCATTTGTTAACCAGCTAATTCTGGGCTTGGGGTTGCCATTAGCTCTGCAGATCAGGGTTCCATCTTCCCCTGGTGACAGCACAAGATTTCGGGGTGCCATGATCCAATAGGGAGCCGCTTTATTGAAGGAATAAAAATAGACCAAAAATATGACTCAGATAAGTATTAAATATACTGAACTATTTTAAAAATAAGTATACATATTTTATAAAATGTCTAGTTTCATTTTTTAGAGTAAATATATTTATAAACAATGCTTTAAAGAACATTTTGGATACTGAAAATATTAAAAGATTCACAAATTTTAAATTAAAGGCCTATAAAATACATATAATTATAAAATTAGGAAGTAACTTAAAACTTGCCATTTTTGAAAAATGCAAAGGTAGTATAGAGAATTCTCACACTTCTTTCACCAGGGTCTTTTGATGTCAACATCTTACGTAACCAGTTGTAGTTGTCAAACAAGAAATTAAACATTGCTATTAGGCTGTTAACAAAACTATAGCCTTCATTAGGATTGGTCTACTTTTTCCAGTAAAGTCTTATTTCTGTCCTAGGATCCTGTCCCAGATAGCACACTGCATCAACTTCTCCTGTCTCTTTAGTATCTTCTGAGGAGGTAATTCCTTGGTTTTCACAGCTTTCATGATCTTGACTCTTTGAAGAACATAAGTCTGTAATTTTGATAGATCTTTCAACCAGTGTGTTTGTGATGTTATCTCATGGCTAACCTGAGGCTTTCGGTCTTGGACCCAGATGGTGATGGAACTTCTGACGACACCATATCAGCAGGGCATGAGCTCACCATGCGCTCTTATCAGTTAAGGTAGTGTGTGTCACAGACTCTACTGCAGACCTACTACTCTCCTGCACTGCATGTACTGTTGGTCAGCTGTGAGTCACTAAGTGTAGCCCACACTCAAGATAAAAGGAAGTAAGGTCCATCCTTCTGAGGATGGAATATGAAAGAATTAGTGGATATGTGTTAAAACTACCCACGTGATTAATTTTTTGGAGGGGGACACTTTTTAAAAAAAATTCTTTAGACTTTTAAGCTTCGCACAGTGGCAGTATCTCAGCCAGTGAGGCATTTCTTCCTTTTTTTTTTTTTAGTTCTTTAGACTTTTAATAAATAATATACACTTGAAAGTGTCTCTTCCAATCTCTTGTCTGGCTATTAGGCCAGCAGGGGTCTTGGGTAGGAACTGCTTGGGCTGGAGTGGTAACAGGTAGTTCTACTGGCTGTTTAAAATTAGCAATGTATAAACATAGGTGCACAAATACCACTGTGATATGATGCTTTCAGTTCTTTTGGGAAAATTCCCAGTAGGGGGGTAGCTGGATTGAATGGGATTTACAGTCCTAGTTTTTTAAGGAGTCTCCACTCTGATTTCCTTTTTTTTTTTTTTTTTTGTCTTTTTGAGAAAGGGCCTCACTATGCAGTTCAGGCTGGCCTTGAGCTCACTTTTGTAGCCCAGGATGGTCTCGAACTCACACCGATCCTCAGCCTCCTGAGTGCTGGGATTACAGGCATGAGCCACCATGCCCGGCAAAAGGAGTCTCCACTCTGATTTCCATAGTGGTTGCACCAGTCTACATTCCCACCAGCAGTGGAGAAGGGCTCCTTTTTTCCCATAGCCTCGGCAACATTTGTGGTTGGTTGATTTCTTTATGATAGCCATTCCTTCTGGGTTGAGATGGTATCTCAGTGTTGTTTTAATTTGCATTTCATGGATGGCTAGTGATGCGGAGCATTTTTAAATTTTTTCCTTTTAATAAATAACATTGTGACATTTCCAAAAACATGTTAATAGTACATTTTCAATAACTGATACAATGAAAACTTTTTTTTTTCGTTTTTGGTGGCGGTGGTGGTATGGGGATTGAACTCAGGACCTTATGCTTGCCAGGCAGGGATCTATTCTACTGAGCTATCACCCTGGCCCTGGAGGGGGGATACTTTGAAGATATGCAAATGTCCAGTTTCTTTTAGAAGTTTTACCCACAAATTCTGACATTTATCAGTGTATCTTTCCTGAAGCAGTTACTATGGGGTTATAATGGTAATTTTCTATTTTCTTCATTGCTGCTAATTTTACTAATTGGAATTCCTTTGTGAGAAAGATTTGGAGGAGCCAGTCTTTAACTCACAGATTCATTATCAATAGCAATGAGGAAAAGCTTCAAGACATCATGAATATTGACACAAATTCATATTTCATTATTGAAGAACATGATCAAAGGCATATCGGGCTGGGGAGATAGCTCAGTAGAATAAGTGCTTGCCCAGCAAATGCAAAGATCTGAATTCAAACCCCAGTTCCTTGGGGGTGGAAAAAAAAGGCATATTAAAATGAATTTCAAAGCCTTTCACAGAAGCCAGAGGAATGCATTTGATATAATGGTATACCTTTAACAGTGACAGAAATCGTATGACGAATGACTCCTAATGCATTTTTGGCAATACACTGGTAATTTCCAGAGTCTGCTTCTGAAACTTGAATGATCTGCAAGGTTTTCTGGAAGTTCCGATAAAAGGTTCGGTTGGCGGGTAGTGTTCCGTCTTCTTTTATCCAGTAAATAAGTGGGGTAGGCCTGATAGGATGAATAAATAATGATATGGTAAAGAAAAGTTCACTTGTGACTGATTTTGAGGGTAAATTTCATGCAGTTTTAAAACAAATCTTTGATATAAAAAATCATGAAAAACATACATATACTTAAATTAGCATCACATTTTTATTCATTTATTTTTTTCTGTATTTAGGACAAGGTTGACAGGGTCTACAGGGTCTCACTACATAGATCTGACTTGTAGTGATTCTCCTGTTTTCACCCTTCCAAGTGCTGGGATTACAGGCACACCACCACGCTTAGTCTCCATCGCCATCTCAGCGTGTCCCTGGGGTAGGGCTGGCATAGCACACTGGGGATCAAACCCCAGCCACTGCACTCTGCCTAAGTAGTTGCTTTAGTCTGATGAGCTATTAGGCTAGCCAACACATTTTTATAAGAAATGTTTAAAACTGTATTTGACATGGTAAGTTAACATCACACAATTAGAACCATGATTTATAGCACACTACAAATCCCAAGAACACAGTGTTGATTGAGCTGCTTTATTGAAGGGACCTGATTATTTTTTTCAACATTTTTGATCAGTGAGGGATTCAGGTATTTTTACTTGGAGATGTTATGTTGATCAAAAGAATTCCCATTAATTAATGATGCTGAGTTACAATTCTTCATCAGTTAAAGTTGAAAATGTACAGATAAGAGCTCATATGCATATCTGTGCCAAGCAAACTTTCACACACACATTTGTATCAGATGGAAATGATTTGTTTTATAACAGTTTACCTAATGATAAGAAATAAATGATTAAAGGAATAGTGTTCTGTTCTTAATGACAAGTGATAGTCAAAATTAGTTTAAGTATAATTGTTAAAAATAGGCCAAGTTAATATATCCTATTACTTTTCACCCAATTGTGTTTCTTATTAAGTCAAGAAATACAGAAAAAGGTAAAGGGTCCCAGTACAGGGTTGGAATTCGATCTTCCAAGTTCTATCCCTGCCTTAAATTTTTCTCTGGTCATAGATCTTTTGCCTCTTTGAATCCTTAGTTATGTTAGTTGCCTTACTAACTAAGAGATAAGACTGCTTGATTGATTTGATCTAATGACCTTGGAAAGTTTTCCTGAGGGCAAAGTAAAGTCATTTCAAACATTCTTTCTGAGGTTTTTGTGAAATTCCCAAATATCATCTATATTTTATTTTATACTTTATATAATACAGGTTGGCCATACCTAATCCAAAAATATGAAGTCCAGATTACTCCAAAATGTAAAAAAATTTTTAAGCATCATATTGAAATTCAACTGTTAAAGCCTATATAACTATTCTAATATACACACAAAAAAACCTGAAGTTCCAAATACTTCTGGTACTAGATGTCTTAGAAAAAGAATATTCAACTTACATATCCTTTGTAAGAAAGTCACTAAATTGTGAGATAGCACTTCTGCTCCCAACAGGTTGGAATTTGCCCATTAAAACACTATCTAACAAAATGATGAAAGTCAAAAAGTTTCTTTAAAAAATTCTGATGCGAAAGATGGATTTTAATGTGACATTTTGAAAAGAGATGTTTGAGTCTTAACTGAAGGTGTGTGTGTGTGGGGGTGTGTGTGTGTGTGCTGTGATTTCCTGACTTGGCCAGCAGAGGCCTCCACATGCCTGCTGAAGTACTATTAATCCTGGATGGAACAAAACGTGAGATCACTCAATGACTAGGTCAGGGGCAACAAGGATTTCCAAATGTCTGGGCGGTATTCTGAAATCCCATTCAGCGTGGCCCTAATCTAAAACAGTTGTTCATGTATGTGGGAGAGGTTTCCCGGCAAAAATCTGTCATTTCTGAGGTGTGCATGGATGAGGCTTTTCAAAGAACCAGGGTTGGCCTTGTGGCCTGCTGGCTGGAAGTAATGGAAGGGACAGTGTTCTGAGAGCAGAGCCTGAGATGCTTGTGTGTGTCTGCTGTTAAGAGAACAAGCCAGGAAACAAATATGAGAAATTTATGGCCAATAGCTCAGTTGCTCCATCTTGGAGACAACACAGACCCTGGAGCCAGAAATCTATAGCCCAAGGGACACATGTACATGCTTAACCTCTTGGGTAAACAGTACAAACACCCCACAGATCGCTACATAAATGATCGATGGTAAATAACTTATTTTTAAGTCACTCTGCTTTGGAGTGATTGTTACTGAAGGGGAAAATTATCCCATTATTATAACACAGTGATCGTAAGATTACTATTATCTATTTCAATATGAGCATCATTACATTAACAAAATAATTTAACAATAATACAAGATTTGTACATTTGAAAATCACTGCTAAATTGTTCTTGATGGTTGTTGGAATTAGTACAAGACAATGACTCTTCCTATGACATGAATGCCTCTGCCAGTGCCTTATATTTTCTATAAGAGATGTGCATCAACAAGAAGTATTAACTCACAGGCCTTCTGCAATGCACTCTAATGAGAGTACATTTCCTCTTAATTCCTCTTTGTGACTTGCATTCCCTTCTGGAGTTAAAAATGTTGGTGGCCTCTCTCTACTTGATTTAGCTGCAAAGGAGAAATCAATATGCATTAAAATCATGAATATGCATTATAGACATAGTCACTGTAAAAAAAGCAGCCTAAAATTCTAATTTCTGTTCAAATCCATTCAACACTGATTATGTGAGACTACATCCAGCCATTCTCTGCCTTATACATGGCTATTCACTCAGTAAGCCAGGAACAGAGACAACTTGGGTTGTACAAGCTCCTGTAGTAAGGACTTTTTCCTTTTTATGCATTTCTTAAAATTTGAGGTTAGGTTTTTATAGGTTTTCTGTCGGTTTTACAAATTTTCTGTGCAGGCAATTAATTTATTCTTTAATATTGGTACTCTGGGCAAAGCAAAAATTTCCTACTTATTTTCTGGAAGATTTTAGGCTTTTCAGAAAGGTATCATGAAAGAAGTGTTTTGCTTTACGCTGAGGGTAACATCATAGCCAACTCTACTGATTAATATAGCAAGACTTGCGAAGTGCAAGTGTTATGAAAAATAAAATAAAGCAAAATTAGAGAGCTATTGACAGAGGTCTGGAAAAAAGGACACTATAAATTGAAAACAACAATGGGCTGTGACTACAGCCTAGTGGTTACAGCTAATACTTGCCTATTATGAGCAAGACCAAGGGTTCAAGTCCTAGCACCCCTAATACTTAAGTAAATAAATACAATTAAGAATAAGGATAGAGTTAAATAAACTGAGATCAGTTTCCTCAATGACAAAGATGAACCAAGTCAGAGATCTTAGGGATTATTTATGCAGACCACCTGCTTTTCTGTGGATTTTTCTAAACCATGTCCTTATCTTCTGAAAGCCTCTCAGAAAGAATAATCTGAAGAGGAAGTTACAACATTTTAAGGTTCTGTAGCCCTTCACGGCTTTCAACTTGGGAATAAACTATCTATAAAATGAAAGGAAAATTTTGGGAATATATGAATTTTCTTATTTCTCAGAAGAAAACGTGGAACACTGTATGAAATAAGGTATTATTTGAGAGAAATTAGTTCTCTTAAAAATTGGAGCCTTCTCTAAAATCACCCTGAGAATAGTCTGAGTGCCATTTTTCAGGAGTATATCAACAAGTGAGGAAAAGGCAGGAATGTGTCATGTCAATGACAGTAGTGTAAAATTCATATTTCAACAGTGAAAATTTAGTAGTGCAGACATTCTGCTTTATGGATAATTAAGAGGACCCAATGTCCAGAACTCTTATTTCCACTGATAGATTTGATACTTGAGAGCTTCATTTCTACTCAGGATTTTTTTTTCAGTTTAAATGAAATTTAAAAGCTCTATATTTTAAAAGTTTACTTCCACTGAAGATAGTGACTTGGTTTTAAACAAAATTAAGAAAACTAATACTGTTAATTATACTGAATAACATCATGTGAAAATGGATGGAAATTGTGATGGTTTAGTATGAAAACAATTTAATGTTAGTTGCTAAAGCTCTAACGAGTCAGTGTTTTAGAAGGTTAATTTTCACTGGACAAATCTTATTTAGTTCACAAGAAAAGTTTATGAACAGGACAAAAAATGGAAAATATAATTCTGAACATATATGTAGGAACTTTTCAAGTCATGTGAGATGGTTTTTTTACATGAAAACAATTTTAACAAGTTTCATTATCATACATATATACCATGGAAAATGTTTTAGTGACATGCTTGAAAGTTGATAGCTAAATCTCATAAGAAACATACATTTATACTAGTGGTATTAAACATATAACTAGAAGTTTCATAAACAAATAAAAGGTTAAATAGCCATGGAGGTGAAGTTAGTGAACTAAAGTCTACAATGAAGGAGAAAATATCAGTTACAATCACCATAACTCACCACCATAAAACTCAGTGTCACTCAAATTAGCAGCTATAGTGTCATTCAATTCATCCACTGAAATAAACAGAATATTATGAAGAGGGCACAAAAAACAGGGGAGAAGGGTAAAAAACCATTGGGCAACAAAAACAACTGTATATAGCTATGCTAAATGCCAGTCTTCCCAAGTAAAAGCATTGCTTTACGCTGCGCATGAGGAACTCATTCATCTAACCACCCCAACCATTAATTTGGGAACCTATTCTTACCCTGCAGGCCTGCCAAGTAAAAGGTTTTGTGGTGCCTGTAGCACACACTGATGCTCATAACCCCAACTGATTCCAAGAGTCATCATGGAAACACTACTGGCAATGACAGCAAATAGTGCAAAATACAGCATTTAGGGTTCTGCATCCTCTTTCTAATACACATGCCAACATTTTAGTGATTGCCCACAGGTAGTTTCCTGATCAAGGAACCTGTTTGCCTCAAAGTCAGTAATATTTTAATAGTCAATATGTTTTCAAACACATGTAAACATTTTTCAAAGAGATTCAGGAATCTGAGTTCTTACCAGAAATCACCTTCAAAGAGATAGGTTGCTTCTGCTGTATGGTTTGAGTGTGATTAAATCTGGCATAACAGATATAGTCTTCACGGGTGTCTTCTGGGAGGACATTGGAAAAGTAAAGATCTCCATTCAGTCCTTGGGAAACCCTCTCACTTTGTGGAAGTCTTTGAAAGGCTGGAGAAAGGCAAAGAGATTTTCAAGTCATTCTGTCATAAAGAAACCACTCTCTACATTAGCAAGATGGATGCTGGCCCCAGTAGATCTGTGGACTTAATTTGAACACATTTTTTGTTTGTTTGCTTGAGCAAAGCTCTTAAATCAAAGGAAATAATTATTTTTAAAAATGCCAGGGCCACTAAAATACTAAATGTATCAGCTTGGCTCTAATTTTTCTGGGTTAGATAGAGGCAAGATTATGGTCATACCATGAAGTGTTTTTTTTTTTTGTAATTTTTTTTTTAAATTTCAGAACCTTTGTTTGTTTATTCACTCATTTTTATGGCCGGCTCAGCCCTTCCTGAGGGCAGGGCTGGCACAGCATGTGGTGCCCGGGGATCGAACCGCGGTCCCTGAAGCCGCCCAAGCTTTCCCAAGCAGGTGCTTTAGACCACTGAGCCATTCCACCAGTCCCAAACCATGAAGTGTTTTATTAAGCAAGTATAAATAAAAAAAATTACAAAAAAATTGCATGATTTTTCTTAATATTTATTTATTTATTAAGTTTCAATTTTTTATTGTTTAAATTTAACAATGGTTATATTACATATTTTCATCATCAGATCAGTTTAGATTAATACATATAGATATATAAGATTGATCAAACAATTAAACATTAACCCTTCTGAATCAACATTACTTTTTTTTTCTTTTCTTTGAAAGTTGACATATTGCATATTGTCCTCACAATCATTCTACAGAGTACAGTGTGTGGGCAGGATCCACCTCCCTATTGATGTTGCTTAGAAAAAATTTAAAAAAAGGAAAAGAATATACTTCTCTTTGGACTAAGAGGAAGCAGATACATACACAGTCAAAT
>PVJA010006096.1:0-75173 GCA_004027025.1 Myocastor coypus
AACTAGATTCAAAACTTAAATGGCTGTGATGAACAAATAGCAAACACACGGTGTGTCTGTGTTGCTAGATATGGTTCCAGTGACCTCGGCTTCAACTTTGACTTGTACTTTTTTCTTAATATGGTTAAAAGGGACAATATTCTACAAACATAGTTCCAGAATATCAAAATTTTATCCTGCTTACTTCACACAAATATATAACTATAGCTTAGTTAGATATTTCTAATTCTTTTAGAGTCTGGCTGGAACCAGGGAAAATGGTGATAATTATTTACTATTAACTGTATCACTTACTCTACCTTCATTAATTCACAATACACTTGATCTGTGCCAGATGTGCTGTGGGACATAGACAAAATTATAAAACTTTTCATGGAATTTAGAGTATAACAGAGATACATACCTATGCAGTGATTAAATATTATCCACACACTTTCCATAGCTTCAAATATTCACAGTAAACTATGGGTAACACTGAATACTCTATATATATTAAAATATATTAAGAGATTAAGGCAGAGAGAGAGAGAGAAGAGACAGATAAAAGGAATGTCCATATAATTTCTATTAGAGTATAACTCTTCTATTTATTATCAGTTGTACGTTGTTCATCACTGGCTGTGCCTAATTTATACTTTAAACTTCCCATAGGCATGTACATATAGGAAAAAAAGTGTGTATGTGTGTGTGCATCCTAGTTCTCTCTGTTGAGATGCAGCACCTAACACTCAAAATGTGAATGAAGAGAAGTGTATTTGGGCTGACGGTCACAGCCTATGGCCAGCAGACTCCAAGAAGCAGCAGGATGGCATGAAGGCATGTGTAAGAGAATGTGTTCAGAACACTTGGTAGCCAAGGAAAAGAGAACATGGGACGTCCCAGGGATGAAGAATATGCTTTTCCAGGTCACATCTAGTGACCAACCACTAACAAGGCTCCATATTCTAATGGCACATTCAGCTACTGAGTTTATCCATGAGAGAATCACTCACAGTCAAGTCACATTTGAACAGACCCACCTATGAGCACATAATTCTTTTGAGAAATACTCTACATCTTTCTTTTCTTTCTTTCTCTTTTTCCTTCTTTTTTTTTTTTTTACTATATTTTAGTACATGGTGTAGTGGTTCTCACTACACAGATCAGACTCAGTGATTCTCCTGTTTTCAGCCTCCCGAGTGCTAGGATTACAGGTGTATGGCACCATACCCAGTCTCAGTCACTATCTCAGTGCACCCCAGGGGTGAGGCCAGCACAGCATGCCGGAGATTGAACCCCGATCCCTGCAAACACTCTGCATGTGTGTGTTGGGGGCAGAGAGTGGAGTGCTATACTATGTGCACTTTCAGGCACCCAGTGAGAGTTGTGCAACGATTCCAGGTGGCCCAGAGGAGAACACTATGACATAATAATAACTATGTTGGTGTGGTGTGAATCTTTTTTGGTTTCCTGATGCCTTAAGAAACAGAACTACTTCATGTGGTAGCCTTAAGCCTGGAATCTAAAATGAAGGCAATGTGCCAATTCTTAGGTCATCTATCTCCTAAACCCCCCTTCAGTTGTCTAGCTGTTGGGGTTCTTGCTTAGCATTCCTGCCTCCAGAGTTCCTGTACATTGTTCTGTGTCAAGGGAACATTCTTTGTTCCACCATCTGCCTAACTTCTATTTCATATTATTAACTATTATCGTATAGCATTGTTATTGTTCTTAGTGTTCTGAAACTTTTGCAGAACTTTTTGTTTTAGTCTTGGTGGGACCTTTGGGGTTTTTTCTGAATAATATCATGGCAACTCTGAGCTTTCATTTCTCTGCATATTTTGAATTTTTGATGTCCCATTTTATACCTTTCAATACTTTGTCCACTTTTTAACATGTTATCTTAGCTATTATTCATTATTATATTATTTTTATTAGTAGTAGTAATTATCTTAGTTATTTTAGTCTTTATATTAGTATGAATGGTTTATATTACAAACACATTTGCCTTATAGTTTTCCTTTCCAATAAGCTTTGCAGCATCCAATATTGTCTTCTTACTCATCAAGTTCCCTTTCACTTTGAAAAACTATTTTTATTACTTTTTGTTACGTTTTATGTCTAGTTGTCCCCCAAAAGCCTCATGTAGTCATTGGGTGGGGACTTCTATAGATTGAGACTTGACTCATGAGTCACTGGGATTATGTGTTTTAGTACTGATGAGATTATCGGTCTGAGTAGGGCTGGGACTATGGGTGTGGTCTAGGGCGGATATCCTAAGGCAGAGAGCCTGATAGGAATATAAAGAGCGACAGAGAGACAGACTCAAGCTGTTGCTGTTGTTCTCTGCTCCCCTGGTTGGTCGGTTGCCTCTGTCACCATTTTGTTGCTGCTCTGTCACCATGAACTGCTGCTCTCTGTCATTTGCCTCTCTGCCTTGGATCCAGCCGAATATGGACTGAAACCTCCAATAACTGTGAGCTAAATAAACCTTTCCTTCCTTCATTTTGGGTGTCGGGGATTTGTCCCAGCAATGAGAGAAAAGTAACTAAGACACTTTTAATAAGAACAATGTGACAGTTTCAAAACACATTAGTAGTACATTTCCAAGATTGGATACAATGCATATTATTGTCCTCCTATTAGTTACACAGAGCACAGAGTGTAGACGTTATAATTTTTCTAATCATTATTGGTACGAAAAAAATTTTTTCTGACTTAATTAAGAGAAAGTTGTATACATAATCCAATGTTCAATTATGGTTTATTGCTTTATTGCAGTGGGTTATTGGTAAAACTGGCAATGTTGGAAGCTGTTGATTTAAGCCTTTTACAGCTCAGAATTCTAATTTAGCTTTCCATTTTAGGCCTTTTGGTTAAGCTTTTCTGCTGGGTGGTTTAGGGTAAGTTTAAGCAAGACCTGTAGAGCAAAACATTAACCTTTTTTGCAGGAAAAATCTGACGGAGATTCAGTTTTCCAACTTCTATTCATCTAAATATATTTTATTTCTATTTCATTTCCAAGAACTTTGCTGATATGGTGTTCTTGTTTTGATTGCCTAAAATTTCCAATAGTTTTATAAGAGGTATAGCAAAAAATACACATTTAGACCTCAGAAACTTGCAATTTAAGATGATAACATAATGGGCTGAAGTTTCCATGTTTTCACCAATACAAAGGTTTATTTTTAAAATATGAGATCGTATCATATAAGAAGTCAATGATGTTAACAAAAAAAGTATTAGCTGTGTTTTGAGTATACTTCCCTATTCTATCTCAGATTAGATAGTTTTGCTGAATTTGTCAACTATAATGAATCCATTCACTTTATAGGGGGTCAACACAGAGAGATGAACAAAACAGGAATCATTCAATGTCAGGTGAAGACTTCTACTAAATTCATCTCTAGATAATATGCAACCTCGCCATCTCAGATCCTCACACAAGACAGTCAGTAACTTTATAAATCATTAATCTACTTAAGAATGAGTTTTAACAAAAATGTAGACAATGAACACAAGATGTGATTTAAAAATTCCTTAAATTATGAACAAAAAGAATAGATCAAAACGCTTTCATTTGATGTTAATCTATGAGGTAATAGATATTGTTTTTTTCTATATCATTTGCATGAGGACACCAAATTTTTACTGCTTCCTATCACCGATCTAATTTCCCTCCAACAATGAGATATCTCCATCAGTAAATAAATTGAAATATATAAAATAGATGTACTTCTCTAAAAAGGAAAGATTCATTCATTTATTCATTCAGTGCATCAGTAAATCATGCGAACGATCCCATCTGACATGTACTGTGTAAACTGAACATTTGAATTTCCCAGTGATGTGTCAGGCCCTGAGTTTCATCCCAAGAAACACAGTGACAATGACACTGAAGGAGACAAAAGAATAGGCCCAGTTTTTGAAGCAATCCCAACCAATTAAAAAGAACTAAAACACCAGTGCCCCTCACTATTCCAAAGATTTTGCAGTTGTTATTAACAAGCACACATTGTATACAAGTGTGGAAATACAACAAACCCTACTAGTATGTACAAGTAGTACAGCCTTATCAAAAGTATTTTTAAAGACTTTTAAACTGAATCATAGCATAGGTCCAGTAGACAAATCAAATAATGAACATTGAGCTTTATGAATTTATACAAAGAAACACTTAGGAGCAGTCTTCAAATATAGAAATAAAATATTACCAGAACCTTGTCTTCCTGAAAGATATATTCATTTTTTTCTAAGGCCAACAATTACTCCGTGTTACTCATACTTCAGATTGTTTCTGTTAATTTAAAATTTTTATATAATTAAAACTATATACTGTATATTGCCTTTTAGTTTTCTTTCAATATCAAGAATTTCATCTCCATTGTTAGAAGTAACAAAAGGTTACTGTTTTGCATTACTGTAGTGTATTTTTCCCATTCTATTATAATGGACAATTTAGTTTTCCAAGTTGAGGAAATTTTTAGTAATATTGAGATGAAAATCCTTCCAAGTTTATTTGGTAATAGTGTGTATGCTTTGTTGCTCAGTATAAAGACACGAGGTGGTCTTTTATATATATATATATATATATATATATATATATATATATATATATTCAGTTTTCATACCGTCCCAGGTTTCCTAAGTACCTGTGCCAATGAATAACCAAGAGTGTATCATAGCTCCTGCTTTTTTACCTCCATTCTAACCCTTAGAATGGACACTTTTTAATTTTAGCCTTCCAGGGCTATTGGTGCGATTTCTAACTTGAATTTGCCTAATTAATGAAAGCAAGCACCTTTCATTTGTTGTTGTTCGGCTATTTGCATATCTTCTTTTGAGAAATGCCTGTTTACATCTTTTGCCCACTATTCTTTTGTAGTGATTAATTTTTTTATTGAGCCATATCATTAGCTATAATCTCAAATAAGTCCTTTGTAGGATATATTAAAATATCTTCTTCCAATTTGAAGCTCATTGATCAATTCTCCTTGCAATATTTTATAATTAGAAATTACTATTTTACTAAAATCCAACTTCTCAATTTTTCATTATGTTCGTTTTCTGATTCTAAAAAATTTTGTGAAGCAAAAGGCCATAAAAATAAATCATGTTCTTTTAGATACTTTATCTTTCATATTTACATTTATGACTTAGCTGAAATTGATTTTCAGTTTTGTGTTATGAGTAGAAAATACCTTGTGACTTTTCAATTAATCCAACATATTTTCTTAGTAAATTTCTTCACATAGAACCCTATCCCTCTGTCCTATATCAACTGATCATATAAGTCTAGACCTCCTATAAAAACTGATTGTGAAAGTGTAGATCTTTTTCTCAGTTTCTACACTGGTGGTTTATACACCATGCATAAATGCTATACTACCTTAATCACTACAGCATTAAAATAAGTCTTGGTAATTTACAATATAATTTTACAGATTTGTTCAACTCCAAGATTGCCTTGCTATGTCTTGGCCCTTTGAACTTCCATATTTTTAAAAATCTTTTTAAATGTGTTTTGTAAAGGTCTATAGAGTCTAAGTACACAGGTTGGACTCATGGTGATCCTCCTGTTTTCAGCCTCCCAAGCACTGGGATTATAGGAGTACACCACCACACCCAGTCTCAATCGTCATCTCAGCGCTTCTTGTGGGAGGAGCAGTCAGCACTCTGGGAATCAAACCCTGGCCACTGTGCTCTGCCTAAGCAGGCACTTTAGGCAGTTAAGCTACCTGGGTGGCCCTCAGTATAAACTTTTGAGAATCAACTCAGCAGTTTTCAAAAACAAATTAACTTACTGGGATTTTGATCATGATTTGATTGAATCACTGTAAATATCAATAAGAAAGGTTAACATCATTACAACATGGAATATTCCAATCTATAAACTTCCATGTACATACTTTTCAATTGTCTTCAATATAATGCACTGTTCTTCACAGACATTATGAATATTTTGATAAATTCACTCCTTGGTATTTGATGTTTTGATGGTATTCTAAAATTTTGTTATTTATAAATTTCATTTTCTAAATGTTGCAAGTCTAAAAAATAAAATTGAACTTTGTGTATTGAATATATATATATATATATATATATATGAGTTCATTAAATTTACTTAATCACTTTGCTTGTTAATTTTTAATTATGCCATCTATAAATAATACTTTCATTTTTCCTATCCTTACATCTTATACTTCTAAACTTCTTTGCCTTCTGCACTTCCATATTTCTACCACCAATTATTTTTTTCTTCCTCATGCAAAAAAGACCTACAAATTTCTTTCACTTTGGGTCCACCAACAATAAATTATCTTATGGTGTATTCTGTCTGGAAATACATTTACCTTCTATTTTAAATTTTCTGTTGAAGTAGAATATATATGCTGATGTAGTATAATTTTAGAGCAGGGTGAATTTTTTTCAAATTGAGCTAACCAACTACTTGAATTTGCTGGGTCACAGCAACTCTTATAAGGATAGTTTGATCCTGACTTCTAACCATCTCTTTTAACTTTGCTTTTCTTTTTCTTTTCAAGTATATTTTTCTTTGTCCTGGCCTACTTCCCTCAAGATTTCATTTAGGAGATTCACCTATACTTCTGTGCATAACATTGGCTATATGCTTTGAAATACAAATGATGAGCCATAAAAATATATAAAATTTCATTGCTGAGATACATTTCCAGGGCCAGCCAAATAGCTCAGTGGATTAAATCACCTGCGAGCAGGCACAGGGGCCAGGAATTCTATCCCCAGGCCTGCCATGCCGGCCCAGGCCCTGGAGCATGCTGAGACAGCAATTGAAACTGGATGTGGTGGCATGGGCCTGTAATCCCAGCTCTTGGGAAGCTGTAAACAGGTGGATCAGTTTGAGCCAGATCTAGTAGTGAAACCCTGAACATCCTGTAGACCCTTCCCTGAAAATACAAACAAATCAATCAATCAAATATATTTCCATTTATACTTCCACTTGCAGAATACGAAAGTAGCAACTTTCGCCATTCTAGCTAATTCTTAGTATTTGCCAACTTTTTCAACTTGGTTTTTCTGGTGGTTGTATAATAGTAGCACAAGATAGCAATTCTAATTCATAATTACCGCATGCCACATCTTTTCAGCTGTTTCTTGGCCACTGGAAGCTTTGGCTTGATATTTTCTTACTGTTTTACCTGTATAATAAGTAGGTCTTATATTTTCCTTATCCAGTATATGCAAGTTCTTTATATATCATAAGAACATCTCTAATTGAGTGTGTATATGATCAACATATTCTCTGGCTTTGGGTTGCTTGCAGTCTCTCAGTAGTGTATTTTTATAAACATAAAATATTATAAGATTTTAATCCTGAGTTCATAGATCATTGTTAGTATTCATATATACACTTGAATTTTTTATATTGATCTCATAACCTACAATCTCACTAACTTCCATTCTTTCTAGAAACTCTTTCTCAGATTGGATTGGACTTTCTACATATACAGCCATATTCTGTACTAAATAAAGGTAACTTTGCTTGTTTCCCTCAGTGTGGATGTATCTTATTTCACATTGCATTGCCTGGATCCTCTAGAATAATGCTGAATGGAAGGAGAAGTTGCCAGTATTTTTCCTGATCTTAGGGAGAAAGTATGCAGCCTCTCCATTGAGTTTGGCGTCAGCTGTGCTTCAGTGTATCTGGGCTTCCCCAGAAATAATGGGAAGAATTAGGCAAGAAGAATGGTGTCACACAAAAACTAAGGTTCTTTTGCTTTTCTAAAAGAATTAGAGCTACTCTTTCCTGGGCATTAATGCTAAAATTGTACTTTATAAATTAACTATTATTGAAGATATTTATGATCACAGATTGCCAGACAACTAACATCCTTGCTTTATATTTAAAGAGAGAGTCTAAAAGGGGTTCAGGAGCATTTGTGTCATGGAGGGTTGAAATGGTTAGAAATAACTAGAGTAAACAGTCACCAATTAAAAAGAATCCATGAGCCTCACCAAGATCTCTCATTCTCTAGATAAATATCAAGAAGTAAACAGAGTAAAGAGTAGGCATATTCACTCACGGTAATGGCCTCATGTTTAAGTGAGTTTCTTAAACATAAGACTATTCCGAAGTCGGCTGTGTGTCAGCACTAGCCCTTGTGTACCAGCCAGGCATGGTGGTACCAAGAATCCTAGCACTCAGGAACCTGAGGCAAGGGGATCCTAACTGGGCTTGAGGCCAGTCTAGAATGAGTTCAAGACCAGCCTGGACTACATAGTGAAACCCTGTCTCAAAAAGAGAAAAAACAATGCCAGCACTAGGGAGACTGAGCCAAGAGGATTATGGAATTTAAGGCTACCTCAGCTCCACAGTGAGTTCATGGACACTCTGAACTACACAAGGCAACCCTCAGCTCCACAGTGAGTTCATGGACCCTCTGGACTACACAGCAAGATCCTGGGTCAAAAAATAGATAACTAAATAAGTAACCTTAGGTACCAATAATTTTCTTATATTCTGGTTTCACCATTCTTTGAATTATAAACTCACCAGTAAATCCAGAAAGGCAAGTTGGGCCCAAGGAATTCTTAAATGGTTTTCTTATCCTATCTCTCTGTGTGTGTTATCATTTTTATTCTCTCTTATTTTCTTGTATAAGGTAGTTCAAACGTTTTTCAGTTTACAATTTTAGCTTAAAAGTTTTAACTCAAATTTTTTTTTTTTTTTTCTTTTTGAGACAGGGTCTCACTATGCAGTTCAGGCTGGCCTTGAGCTCACTTTGGTAGCCCAGGCTGGTCTTGAACTCACACTGATCCTCCCGCCTCAGCCTCCCACGTGCTGGGATTACAGGCATGCGCCACCACGCCCAGCTTAACTCAAATTTTTGAACTTTGAGCTTCTTGACAATACTCTGCTATAAGGCAGAATTATTTTCTCTATATAGCTGAAAATGGGCAAGAAAGGTTAAATGTTTTGCTGATGGTTGCAGGTGATTAAATGGAGACATCAGGATTAAAACCCAGGTAAAATGATTCTAAATCAATTTTTTTTCTTCTCAACATGTCATGCCTATTAATATTTCTCAAAAAAGAGACAAAACGAGAAAGCTTTAAACAAGGATTTCTTTTCAAGGGTATTCAAGGCTACCTCACCTAAAATATTATCCTGTGCCTTTTAGTGTACAATTTGTAAGAGCCAAGCTACATAGTAAGTGTGGCAGATGCATTATATTCTTTCTTTCTTTAACAACATCGTATCTCTGTTGTCACTGGTGGGCAGAGTGTACAGACAGAGTCCAGATCAGTGTTGATTTGTCCCAGCAAGCCAGCAGCAGCTTTATGGCTGTGTAGTGGATAATCATAATCTGTGAGTCTGAGATCAGACTCATTCTGACTGCAGCAGCAAGCACATCTTCTGCAGGCTTGAACTCAACTGGACCTAGAAGTTACTGAGTGTCAAGCTCAGCCATTCCCTCTTTGAGATGGCTCCCAGCCAATCGCCCTCGCCTGCAGGACAGCTGGGCCCTCAGCACTCAGCCCCAGAGAGTGCAGGACTTCATGTCCATTGGTCGCCTCCCCTGCTACCTGTCTCTGTGGAGGCCTCTGGGATTGCCAGCAGTCACTGTGTGTCTACAGGCTTGAACCACTCCTTCCATGCAGTGAGTCTCAGCTCAGAGAAGGCTCAGCTGGCTACTTTTTTCTTCACAGAAGTTGCTCTGTTTACTCTCCCCATGGGCTTCAACCCTCACTTCAGATCCTCCCTGGGTCCAGGGGACCCACTTCCCATCTTCTTGACTCCCTCTTACTGCTACATTATGGTGGCTGGACAGCAATTATTAGAGAGGCTCTTTTTCTGCTGTAAGCACTCTGCCATTTTCCTGGGAGACCCCTCTCAACAACATCACAGAACACTGTCCTCATTTTTAGGTGAATGCTCTAGAGCTTATGGAAGCACAGAACTTCCCTCAAATCACAAGTTAATAGGTACAAGCAGTAGGCTCACAGTTGCCTGAATTTCTGAACAAATACGTACACTGACTTATGTTCTGGTATCATGTTGGACCATATCTTTCTTATATTCTGGAAAGTTTATGATCTCATCTTCAATTCTCAAATTGTGAAAGGTGATCATGAAAACAAGAAACGAAATTGACTGTGCATGGCTCCAAGAGAGAAACTGTTCTGGCGGGCAGTGGTTCCAAATCGCCAAATTATACTGCAACATGACAAATAATCTCTTAATAATCACACTTATTTGAAAAGTGAAGTGATGGCATTCTATACCTTGTTTGAACTGGTGGTTGTGCAGTCATACATACTTACCAGTACTCTCTGAGGGTGAGTGCTGAGGGCTTAGCACCCCATTTTATTGGATATAAGAGATAAAGTAGCAAAGATTCCTGAGTGGAGAGAATATATTTAACATTCTTCCAAACTAAGACTAATATTTTCATTGCAGATATAAAAGAAAACATGAGGTTATTCCAGATCTAAAATGCTTGAGGTACTTTTAATTTTGATCATTCTTTACATTCATACTTTTAAAACAGTCAATGAATTTGTAGCTGTTGTCTCATGAAGATCTCTCTGATAGTGAACTTCCCAAATTTCACTGGTCAATAACAGCCTTCAGCCATAAAGATGAAGAAGCTTCAGAGAATATTACTAGAGCAAAGTTTAGAAGACTAGCAGAAACTTTATTATGATAACCCGCTGGATCCAGCACCAGGAAGGATCCTCCACTGATGGAAAACAAACAGTAATCATACTGTTAATTCAATCATGAGGTCAAAGGAAAGGCTGATGCAAGCCTCAAAAATTCAATGGAATCTTTTAGTAACTTAATCTTTGAGCACGTAACGGTTCCTAGGAACAACTCTGGTTCCTATAAATAATTTTATGTGCTTGTGCTGCTTTATAACTAACAGGGTAGATTTATTTTCCAATTTCCTAGGAAGCTTTGTATTTCTTGTGAACTACAAAAGATTAAATAATGTGAAAATTTCAATATGCCTCTAAAATACCCAATGAGTACACTGTGTGCTGCAGGAAATCTGAAATGACTGATATTACCTAACTCTTGTTGTAAGAGTACTTGACATCTAATAAGGAAAATTGAATGGATGACATAGTCAGCAGACAGATGCAGCACTGGGACAAACTTCTACATGCATGAAAATACAAAATGGAATTGTACGTAGGCTATCTTGGCTCCCTTTGAATTCCATGTATACATTTTGCAGGAGCACATATCTACATTCAGTTATCCACTTCATTCCCCATTGTGTGTTCTCTCAGAATATTTGAACATCCATTATTACCTATGCCAGATTTCCAATGTCCCATAGTGTTTTTCCATGAATAATGTCAATTTGTAAAATGAACACAGGAAGTAAACATTTTTTAAAGAGACTTCTCATTTTACTATGTTAAATATAGGGTAGGAATGAAATTGTTTGTTAAATACCTAATTTGGAACAGGCTCTGCTCTCAACATCTTAATCTCATCAATACTTATGAAACATCATATTTCAGATATTATTTTCATATCATAGAGGCAGGAGTTGAGCTAAGAAAGATTATCTTATTAATGTATCTATAACTATTAGGGGGTAGGGCTGGTGTTTGAACCCTATTTGATGTAAATGCCTGATTTCTATCCAGATGCTAATTTTCTTGCTATTCTTATTCGTTTATAATCTTATTATGGTAAGAGATTTTTGTTTGTTGGTTGGTTTGTTTGCAGAAATATAAACCCAGTGCTCTTTCAATTCCTGAAAGCTTTTTCCTGGTGCAAACTGAAGAGTTACAGACACATAAAAATGACCAGAATTATTAGCCACAATCATTCAACAACCACAACCAACCAAACTGCCACATGATGACATGGAAAATCTCTAAAATATAATTCACAGCACTGGTTAAAGCTCTAAAATGTAATCAGATAACACTGGCTAGAATTCTGTGAACAATCTCAGCTGTGCCATGAAATTTTTACAAAGAAGAGGGACACACCTTAGGTGCCAGCTGCTGACTTTGGGAGCACTGCCTACCACAGCCACTCCTCTAGAGCACCTAGCTTGCAGGGCTGCATCAGAGCTGGGCTGTTTCAGGAAGGGACACATCTGTTAGGACATTCTGCGTCAAGGAAAGGATTGCCCAGGAAATGTAGCTATTCATTTCCAGACACTCCACATACCGACCTAAGGCTAACATTTGTTTTAGGGCCTAGGAGACATTTTTTCATGCAAAGATGTGGGAAGTCTAGATTCTCTTACTACAAAATCAAGAATACACCATTCAGCATACTGCTACTGAATGACATAGAAATGGGTTAAAGTAGTACAAACTCTTGCAAAAGAATAGATGAAGAAATCAAAACCAAAGTGGGCAGCATGTCAGATGGTGGTGTGTTGTATGTTGTGATCTGGTGCTGAAAGAAACGATGAGAAGACTCAATGAATGTAGCTTCAGAGGTCTCATTGAGATCTGTCTCTCTTGAAGTGAGCCTAGAACTCCAGAAGCATCTCCTTTTTACTTAGGTCATACAATAGAAGGATTACAAGGAGAGGAGATAATCACCAATGTCTCAAGTAAGGGTGGAGGCATCAATTAGGATAAGCTGTTACAATAATGTCTCAAGTAAGGGTGGAGACATCAATTAGGATAAGCTGTTACTGCCTTTTTAAATCCTAGTTTTCTGAAATCCCTAAGTAACAGATTACAACCCACCCTAAGCTTTGTTTATTGTTCTTCGATTCTTTAAGATGGTAGTTTCTTATCTCTACAGTGGTGAGTACAGGAGGTGAAGGGAGAGAGGCAGGTGCATCACTCCCCACGCCTTGTCTGGGAATGAGAGTCCTGAGAACAAAGAATGAGCCAGGAATCCCATGATTTCACGGAGTAATTGGCATCCAAAGAGATAAGTGGCATGTTAAGCAATCCTGATGGGCTCAAGGCTGTGAGTGCTGAGGGGCTGGGGAGTGGTGCTCTTGCTGGGTACTGACAGCCTCACGATACTTGCTCTTCATCTTACTGTGGTATTAAAGACCAAAGAAAGGGCAATCTTATCTGAAGGAACTAGAGTGCCCTGAACTTGAGAAAACAAAACAACAATTAAGACATTTTTGAAAAATAAAATAGTAGCAAATTATCAGTTAATAAAACATATTATAAATCTCTCTTCAGTCTCAAAATGACACTGCATCAATCCAATAATCAACAGATCAATATATCACATTTGACAACCATGAAATAAAACTCAAAATGAAGGAATATTTTATCTGTCTGTGTTAGCGCATGGCTGTCATCCCAGCCACCTGAGAGGCTGAGGCGGAAGGACCACAGGTTTCGTCCTGGTCTATGGTAATTTAGCAACTTAACAAGACCCATGTGAAAAAATAGAAAAGGTCTGAAAATTTAGCTCAGTATAGAGGTCCTAGGTTAAATCCCGAATAACACACATACACACATATACAAATTTTGAAATTTACTTTTTCATTGAACTCTAACCCATAGGTAATAAAATGCCCAAATATTAAAGATACCTCTTCACGCACGTGCCATATGATGTAGGAAATTTCTAGCACCTACAAGCTTTCCTCACACCCATTCCGTCTTTGTTCTGCTCCTGCAGAAATGCCAACTTCCTCCTCTTCCACAGCTTGAATTTTGCTTGTTCTAGAACCTCATATAAATGGCTTCCCACAGCACATACCCTTTTATGTTAGCATTCTTTCATCCTTTATTGGGTCTTTAAGAGGCAGGAAATACAAGCTTGCTGCTTTTTCGTTGTTGTACAGCATAGCTGAATGTGGCATATTTCAGCACAGGTTTTAT
This sequence comes from Myocastor coypus, assembly GCA_004027025.1. NCBI lineage: Eukaryota > Metazoa > Chordata > Mammalia > Rodentia > Myocastoridae > Myocastor > Myocastor coypus. The sequence continues at coordinate 13,798 of PVJA010006096.1, forward strand.
TTGGGTCGTTTCTAGTTGGACCACTACACACAATATTACTACACAGCTTTTTTTTCAGATGCCCATTACTATGAACCAATGAATGGATTTGGATCATACATATTTCATGGTTAGCCTCAGCAGACAGTGCTAAAGGCTATTGGAAATCTCCAATAATTTCCACTCTCACCACCAAATCATATAAATTCTAATTGTTCTACATTAAAGCAACAGTGGTTGTTTTTAGGTATTATGTATTTATTCATATTAACAAGCATTTATATGTTAAGGAACTTAAAGCCCAATCAATAATTTCTGCAGCACTTTTCGTGATATAGTAAATTATCCACTTTCATTACTCACATATTATCTCTTTTCTGTTCCCCATCCTACATTCATTAGAATAAACTCCAGAGCAGCAGCATATTCCTTATTTTGCTTGTATTGCCAGCTAGCATGATGTTTGTCATAAAGTTGTGCTCAAAAAACAAATCTGCTGAACGAGAATTCATAAATAAAATAATTCTGAGAAAATAATTCAATTACTTGAGATTAGTGTTATGCAATCCATTGATGTGTATTTTCTAATTATGTTGCTAGCAAAATACATGTGTATGATAGATTGTGTGTATGGAAACATGAAGGAGAGTAAGAAATAATCATATTTTAAGATAGGTTAAATCAAGAAGGGGCTATTTTCCTCTTATATTTTTCTGTATTCTCCAAATCTCTAAAATAAGTGTTTTAGTTAATTTGCTCATTGAAGAAAAAATACCCAGCATCCTAGGGTATACTGTGGCTCAGTTTGTAGAGGTTTTAGCTCATAACTGGCTCCACGACAGAATGGCATGGAAGATAAGCATCATAGAAAAATAAACAAACAAAAACAGCGGGACCGATAAGATGGTTCAGTGGTCTAAAGCGCCTGCTTAGGAAAGCTTAGGCAACCACAGGGACTGCGGTTAGATCCCCGTCACCACATGCTGCGCCAGCGCCAGCACCAGTGCCCCCAGGTCAGGCTGAACCAGCCAGAAAGAAAGAAAGAAGAAAGAAAGAGAGAGAGAGAGAGAGAGAGAGAGAGAGAGAGAGAGAGAGAGAGAGAGAGAGAGAGAGAGAGAGAGAGAGAGAGGAGCTCACAACAGGTAGAAGGCAGTAAGACAAGAAAACAAGCCTGCAGCCTGATGGGCATTTTGAAAGGCAGAGTGTGATGGATGGGGCCCAGAGGCAGCTGTGGTAAGGCAGCTTCACCTGTGGGTTCTCTGTTGCTGTCTCCCTTTCTTGAAATGCTATTGATTGACCCGAGTGAACCCAAGGATGGAAGCTGATGGAGGGCTTGGTTGTGCTGGTGACTAAGCATGTGGCCCCCCTTTACTTTAATGAGACCGTGGTCACGTTAGTGCCTCTGCACATGGTTCTCCTTTGCTGAGGTGATTGTGCACAAGATCACGCTGACTACCCTGAATAAAGCTGAGTTGTTTCAGAGGTTCTTTGCTCACTGGGGAGAGAATCTCGGTGAGTCCTCTGAGCTACCTTCATCAGGTTTTCTCGTCGCTTCTTTCAGCCCTAAAAACAGAGCATTACAACACAAGCCACAAGTGATAACAGGAGCTTATTTTCCTCCCTTTTAAATTCTCTCTAAGCTACCCTATTAGGAGTGGCAGCTAAATCAATCAGTGGACTAATTTAGCAATCACACACCCCTGATCCTAGCACCCTTAATCCTAGTGCTGCACCACAAATCAATCTCAGCAGCACATAGTCTAGATCCAGCCATCTGTAAAAAGTATCACCAATGGCCACAGGAGGCTTTTGGGGGACATTCAGATAAGCCATAGAATTACACCCTGGCTTCCCAAATGCTTATACACAGCTCTTTATGCAAAATCCCAACAGTTTCACTATTGCTGAAAAGTCTAAGAACAAAGTCTTCTCTGAGAGATGAGGAAAACTCTTAGTTGTGAACCCCTGTACAAATGAAAACTACATAGTTCCCACATATAATGGCACAAGATAGACATTTCTATGCCAAAAGGTACAAAGAGCGGATTAGCAAAGAATAGTAGAAAAAGTGAATACAAAATCCAGCAGGACAAACATTAAATCCTATAGATCTATTTCTATCATCTCCAGCAATCTGTGGCAAAATGTAGACTTCAGGGTGGCTTGGATGACTCCACCCCTATAGCACTGTTGGTTGTAGCTCCTATGGTTTTACTCAACAGCTAGCTCTGCTCCCTCCTTGTAGTTTTCATAAAATAATCCACATTCCTGGTTTCTCCAAGCTTCATGAGTCTTTGGCTTCACATTCACAGATTCACACACTGTCTTCTTAGGCACACACTCACTGCCTGGCCTCATCATCCTTCTTGTGAAATCTTGGGGGGAGCCTTTTTGACCCCATAACTCTTGTATTCTGCATGTCCCTAAAACGAGCACCATGAGGATTATGCCAAGGTCAGCTGCCAGCTAGAGCTGAATCCAAACTTCTTTTTCTCTTGGTTTAGGAGTCCAATATCTATAAGCCAAATCCCCCCCCCCCCCCCCCCAAAAAAAAAAAAAAAAAAAAAAGATTCCCTAGGCCACTGTAATTCTGGACTATGGTGCTCTGGAACTCTCTTCTCAAAAAAAAAAAAAAAGTGTCTTTCATCTTTGCAACTCTAAGATTGCAAAGGTTGTAGTTCTGCTGCTTTTTGTGATATCCTTGGGACTTCTTTTCTGTTGTTTTCTTTTGAATGCCTAATTTTTTCTTGCTACTCTTTTCAGAAGAGAAGCAGTTTATGGCAGAAAAAAACAATCAACGAATCAACACCAAAACAATTTCTATCTCTTATATCCTATCCCTTATATCTATCTCTTATATCTTATCCTTTGCATTTTATCTTATTAGCTCATTTTTTAATTTTCCATGGTTGTCCAAGGCCCTGCGTGTTTATTTTTCCAATATATTTAATTTTAGTTCTTCAAATTAGATAAATACTATTGATCTGTCTTCAAGTGTATTCATTCTTCTCTGATCTGCTCTTGAAACAATCTAGTAAAGTTTTATTTTTGACTTCTATAATTTTTTGGCTTCTATTATCTGCTATGTATTGAAGCTTTGATTTTTCTTTGTTTTGAGAGAATTTGAAGCTGCCTATTGATTTAGGGAGTAGAGTATGAAGGAAATAAATTTTTCCTTAGATAACTTTGGTCAGTTTCATTGATTCCAGGGGTGGATGGGAATATAGCTAATTCTGTCTGTAATACTGTAGCATGGGGACTGAGGCACTTTTTGCTTCTGCAAGATGATTCCATGGTGATTGACTCCTTAATCATCTCTATTCACACCACCCAATACACACAGTGGGAAATCAGAATTCCCGGCAGCCTGTCAGTTGATAAAAGATTAAGGCTCTTCTGAGTTCCATCAGTGCCAACGGGAGTGGAATCAGAGTACCACAGCCTTCTTCTAAGGGTCAGAAGGGTGGGTAAGGGACTGTCTCCCTACCTGCACCATCTCACTCACTGGTTCACAGCCTTAATCCTAGTGTCCTTAACCCTAGCAAGCATGCACCAAAATCCCAATGCCACATCCTTGATCCCAACAGAACAATGCCAAACGAATCAGTGGACTGACTTAGTGATCACACACTCTATATCCAGCCACTCTGGAAAGCCCCGCCTACGACTGCATGAGGCTTTGGGGAGACATTAAGATACAAGCTATAACAATAACAATTTTCCTCCCCATGTTTCCACTGGGGAAAATTACCGCTCAAAAAATGGCATTCTGGCAAAGATATAGTCAATCAATTCTTCCCCAGTGGATGAAACAGGAGAGCAGAAGTGAGGAAAGGAGGCTCACTTAAGACCCAGGAAGCTTGGGTCTTAAGGAATGACATGGGGGGACCAGCCACTCATGACCCCCTCCTGTCCCTCTCTTGGACAGCAGCTTTCTTTCCCCTAATAAATATATTCTTCTTATAACCTCCATTTGTTCCCACCAAGATCACTGGACAGAGGTATGAGTTTGCTTTTCTTTTATAAATTCTGGATTGGGACTTGCTTAGGTAACATTTTTATGCTCCAAATGTTCCTGATTACCATAGTTTTGTCCCACCTCATGCCCACCTAAGCGAGTTTCCGTGGCTTCCACCTTAGACCAGCCCCACTACATGGTTTTGCACTATAAAAGTCCCTGGAAGAGACAGCTTCCTGGAGATCACCCACTTGGACAGGAGCTTTTTTCCCCCTAATAAATATATTTTGCTCATAAAAAAAGGAATGATATGGCAGCATATTCTCTGTTTCTGTGATTATTATTTTTTTCATATGTCACCAAAACAGGATTTCAGAAGTCTCCAATTTCTACCAAAAGGCATACCTTTGGGGAAAAAAGAAAAAAAACACTCCAAGGGGCTGGGGAGATAGCTCAGAGGCACAAGTACCTGCCTGGAAAGTGCAAGGTCATGCGTATAATCCCTGGTTCCACAAAATATAAAAAATAAAATAAGCACTCTAGGGAAAGTTGGATCCCTTAACAAAGGGGCTAGGTAAGGACTGGCTTAAAAATAAAATATCTTGTTGGCAATACCTGCTCTTCTTTCATCAAATACTACACACCACTTCCTACACATTCAGAGGGCCAATCAATGAGCCAGCTAGGGAGACAGTCCCTTACCCTCCCTCCTGCCCCTTAGAAGAAGGCCATGGTGAACTGATTCCACTCCCAGTGGCACTGATGGAACTGAGCAGAGCACTAATCTTTCATCAACTGACAGGCTGCAGGGAACTCTGATTTCCCACTGTGTGTGCTATGTGGTGTGAGCAGAGATGATTAGGAAACTGATCTTCCATATTCCATCTTGCAGAAGCAGAAAGTGCCTCAATTCCCATGCTGCCATAGTACAGACAGAGTCTGCTGTGTTTATGTTGTCTCGTGGCACAACAGAACTGACCAAAGTTGTTTAAGGAAATGCTATGTACTTGCTACTTTCTTCCCTATATCAACAGGCAGCTTCAAATTCTCTCAAAACAAAGAAAAATCAAAACTTCAATAAAGAAATAGAAGATAACAATAGAAGTCAAATGAAATTTGCAGAATTGAAAAACACAACTTCACGAAATTTGTTCAACAGCAGATCAGAAAGGAATCAATAGACATGAAGACAGATCATCAGTATTTATCCAATTTGAAGAACTGAAGTTAGATTACAAAACTAAATAAGCAGAGCCTCAGAGACCCATGAGAAAACAAAAGGAGTTAATAGACACAGCATCACAAAGCCAGAAAAAGAAAAAGAGAAAGTTTATTCAAACATGGCTGAAAACTCCTCAAATTTGTCAAACAAATCAACCTATAGACTCAAGATGTGGACTAAAAGCCAGAGAGAGCAAATGCAATGGAATCCATGCTGAGACGCAGAATACTAAATTGTGAAAGTGAAATTCAATGAAAAATCTTGAAATCTTCTCAAGAGAAATGAGGAAATACAAATTCGGACTGCAGAATTTTCTTATAAAACCATTGAAAACAGTAACATAGGTTCTAAGTACTGCACAAGAACTGTAAATAAGCTGAATTTATCTTATTAAATATCATTCAAACACAAAGGAGTAATTAATTAGGCAATGCACTATTTTTCTGTTCATTGATTTTCTAATTCACTTAATAGTTGAAAAAAATTATAGCATCAGTGGTGCTCAGTATGTGTCTCTGGAAGGTCTTAAAAACAATCATACTTAAAATTGTACACATATGTAGTACACACATGCAGCAGTACTATGATTTACAAACTTGGGCTGGCCAAATAGCCCAGTGGATTAAAGTCCCTGCAAGCAGGCTTAGGGGTGGGGGATTCGATCCCAAGGCCTACCTTATGGGCTCCACCCTCAGGGCACCCTGAGACAGCAATTAAGACTGAGCATGGTGGCATATGCATGTAATTTCAGCTCTTAGTAGGCTGTAAACGTGCGGTTCACTAAGAGGCTGATCTAGCAGTGAGACCCTGAACACCCTATAGACCCTTCCCTAAAGAATACAGAAAGTACAAGGCTTAACTTGTTTTACAGTTATTTGGTAGGTGGCTGTATTCATGTTTGTGTAAGGAAGATGGTCACCGATTGTGCACTGTGTGAATGGAAACAACATTTTGCTGAATGAATGTTTTCCTTTGTAAGCCAAATTGTTTGCAAATAGGTGTGGTTCACAAACGTGTATGTATGCATGTGTATGTGTGTGTGTGAATACGTACACGTGTGTGGTTCAGTACATGTAAATCAAAACATAATTTTAAGCATTGTTAACGTATGTCACAGGAAGTTGAGAAAAGAAAAAGGAAAAATAACCATGGAAAACAACCAACATGTAAATAAATAATGGCAACCTCAAGCTCTAATGAGTAAATAATTCAATTGAATATAAATACTCTAACTATATCAGTTGAAAGACAGAATGACATTAAAATTTTTACATGATCTAGTAGTGTTTGTTTATGCAATGTACAGTAAATACAAAAATATAGGTAGGTTTTAATTAAACAAGTAAAAAAGTATATCATGCAAATCTTAATCGAAAACTTAGAAGTCAACATATTAAAGTATACCATGAAGACATCAGAGAAAATTACTTTAGACTCAAAGAGGAATATTATATAATGAAAAAAGTATTGATTCATCAGAAATTATAAAGATTCACATTTGCAGACCCCAAACAACAGAGCCTAACCTAAAAATGTATTAAAAATTATAGTGCTATAATCAGAAAAGGGCAAATCCACAAAAATAATTGGTGACTTAATTAATTCCCCCCTCCCAGGAAATAATAGAATTAAAATATTAGAAATCATTAAGGACACAGAAACTGAGTAACACAACTAACCAATAAGGTCAAATTGACAAATAGAGAACACTGCTTCACAAAACTACTGCCTACTTACACATTTTTTTTCAAGTAGTCATGAGACATTTGCCAGTGTAGACTATGTGCTCAGCTATAAAATAATTATGAACAGATTTTAAAATATTGAATTCAAATGAACTGATCTCTGAGCATAATAAAATAAAACTAGAAATCTGTAACAGAAATTCATTAGAAAAATCTCCAAATATTTGGAATGCAATGCAAAAGACATACTTAATAATTCCTGGGCTAAATGTAAAATTTCAAGGAAAAAAAAACCACATCAACTAAATTAAAATGAAAGTCTATCAAAAAATGTAACATTCAGCTCACACAGTGATGGACAATTTATAGCACTAAATGCTTAAGTCACCAAAAAAAAAAAGAGGGTTTTTTTTTTTATTTTATGTATTTGGTACAGGGTCTCATTATTCACTTTGGACTCATAGTGAGCCTCCTGTTTTCAGCCTCCCCAGTGCTAGGATGACAGGTGTGTACCACAATGCCCAGACTCAGTTGCCAGCTCAGCACACCCTGGGGGTGGCACCAGCACAACCTGCAGGACTAGGGATCAAACCCTTTTCCCTACACTTGCCAAAGTAGGTACTTAGCCTGTTGAGCTACCTTGCTGGCCCCGCAAAAGAAAATATTTTAAATCAATAAGTTCTTACTTTAGAAAAGTAAAAAATAGAGAAAAATGTAGTAAGTATAAGACAATCAAAATGAAGAAAATAATATAAATGAAGATCAGAGTTAATAGTAAAAAACAAAAAAGGGGAAGAAAGAAAATTAAATAAATCAATTGCTGAAGTTTTCTTTTATTATTATTATTTTTTAATCATGAAAGAATATTGTGGGCCAGGGAATTAGCTCAGGGGCACAAGTGCCTGCCTAGCAAGTGCAAGGTCCTGAGTTTGATCGCTGGTTCTGCTGCAGCAGCAGCAGCAGCAAAAGCGGAAGCAGAAGCGGAAGCGGAAGAGGAAGAAGAATAAGAAGAAGGGAAGGAAGGAAGGAAGGAAGGAAGGAAGGAAGGAAGGAAGGAAGGAAGGAAGGAAGGAATTTTGTTCAATGCTTCCCGAACCACTTAGGATAATCATACATTTTTTCCTTACTTCTATGAATATGGCATATCACAGTCAGTGATTTGCATATGTTGAACCACTGTTACATCTCAGGAATAAGTCCCACTTTAAAATGCTGTCTAACATTTTAACATGCTGTTGCACTCGGTTTGCTGGTATTTCACTGAGGATTTTTGCCTGCTTGTCAGAAATATTGAGCTATAATTTTCCTGAGTATCTGTCTGATTTGGTATTAAAGTGATGTAAACCTCATAAAATGTGTTAGGAAATGTGTCCTCCTCTTCAGTGTTTGGAAGTATTTGAGAATGAATGGTATTAGTTTCTTATTACATGTTTCACAAAATTTTTTCAAGATACCATCTGTTAGTGAGCTTTTCTTTGACAAAAAAAATGTTTAATAACTGAGTCCCTCTCCTCACTTGTTATAATCTGTTCATATTTTGTATTTCTTCATAATTTAGGGCTGATATATTTTATGCTTCTATGAATGTCTATTTCTTCTAGATTATTTTGTAGATATCTAATTATTTATAGTAGTGCTGTATAATACTTTGTATTCTTTGATATCAATTATAATGTCTCTTGTTTCATTTCTGATTTTATGAGTCTTCTCTCTTTTTTACTTGGTTGTTCAGGGTTTGTCAACTTAGTTTATCTATTCAAATAAAGAAACATTGTTTTCTTCATCTTTTCTATTGTTTTTCTAGTCTATTCATTTTTGTTCTAGTCTTTATTTTATTTTCCTCTACTAGATTTGGGTTTGGGTTATGTTCCTCTGCTCTGTGAGGTCTAAAGTTAGATTAGTTAGCTTAAGATCTTTTCCTTTTCCTGCTATTTCTATTTATCAATACAAATTTCTCTCTTAATTATTTTTATTGCATCTAATAAATTTTGGTATGTTGTGATTCAATTTTTGTAACTTGCTTTTAGAAGATATATATGACATGACCACAGATAACATATACAACAATGAAAAGCTGTTCTGAAGCTAATAACAAAAGAAAGATACCCACTTTCACCAACATAGTACTGGAAGACTTAACTAGAATAATTAGGAAAGGGAAAAATCAAAAACAGAAAAAGTAGCTAAGTCAGAAAGAAAGAAGTGAAGCGGTCTTTAGTTGCAGATGGTATAATCCTATATAGAGAGAATTCTGATGACTCCATGAAGAAAATAATTTATCAAAACAATGAAGTACAGTATACAAAGTCAGCATACAAAAATGATATAATTTAATACCCTGACAAGCACATCAAGACCAAAATAAAAGTTAAATAATATGAAGCAGAAAGACATATTTTTTCAAATGGGAAGGGGATAAAGAGGTAAAGGAAGGAGTGAGGAGAAGGATATGAAAATGAAAAGAACTGAAATATGCAGATATCAAAGACACATCAGTGAGCCAGTTAGCTCAGCAGTCTATAGTGGCTGCTTAGGAAAGCTTAGGCAACCATAGGGCCCACCTTTCGATCCCTGGCAGCACATGCTGTGCAAGCCCCACACATGCTGAGCCAGCCATAATGAAAGAAAGAAAGAAAGAATACATCAGTAATTATTATGTACTACAAACATGTACTAAGAAACCATGAAAATTCCACAAATAAAAATAATTCAAATGAGACATGTAGGTGGCCATGTAGAAGTCTACTGTTAAGTACAGAGGGAATGATGTGTTCAGTAGAGAAGGCAGGCAATGCACACAGATGCCTGCATTCAAAGGAATTTGTGTATCTCTTTACAGGCACAGCAGTCATTCCTCAGAATCATGAAATTGTAGTGCCTACATTGTTTCATGAGTGTTTCCTTAGAAGTTATTTGGAGATGCTATCATATCAAAATTTCTTCCTTGTTGTTACAGATAGTGTTCCCTCAGAGGCTTTTACCATGTGAAAAAACTTAGGAAAGACATGATACTCTACATAGAAGATCCCAAAATAAACTCCACCAAAAGACTTCTAGATGTAATAACCAAATTCAGTAGCATAGCAGAACACAAAGTCCGTACTCAGAAATCAATACCATTTCTGCACAAAAACAACAAACACATGAAGAGAAAAATTAGGAGAACCGTATTTTTCAAAATACACCCGTAACACCATTGCAATTATGAAACATTGAACTATGTATACAACTACTTCTTCCTACTTCAAAGAGAAGAAAACTTTTTCTTCTCTTCTTCTTTTCCTTTCTTTTTTTTTTTCTTCTCCCCCCCCCCCCACCACTTTGGAACCAATGTCGATTTGTCACGTCTGCACCCTGTGCTCTGTATAACATTTGTGAGGACAACAATATGCAGTGTCTCATCTATTGCGAATGTGCTAACATGTTTTGAAACTCTCATAGTTATCTCTTATTAAAAGTAATAAAAATTAAAATTAAAAAATAAAGTAACATCTAAGAAAAATGAAATATTTAGGAATTAATCCAACAAAGTATACAGTGGAAATTATAGTACCCTGAAAAAAAGAGATAGAAGAAGATTTCAGGAAATTAAAAAGTATTTCTTGCTCATTGGTCAGAAGAATCAACATTGCAAAAATGACCATACTCCCCAAATTGTTATACAGATTGAGTGCAATCCTGATTAAAATGGCATTCCTATACTACACGGATCAAGAGAAAACATCCCTTTAAAAAAAAAAAAAACACTCCTAAAATTCATCTGCAACTGGAAAAGATCTATATTAGAAAAAGCAGTCCTGTATAACAAAGGAGAGCAGGAGGCATCACAATCCCTGATTTGAAATTATACTGCCAATCTACTATGATAAGATCAGCATGACACTGGCAAAAATATAAACCTGAGAAACAATAGAACAGATCAGAAGATGCATGCATGACTACAAACACAGTCAGCCACCTTACCATTGACAAAGAGGCCAAACACGTTAATTGGAAGAAAGATAGCCTCTTTAGTAAAAGGTGCTAACTTTCTTTATACCAAAAGCTAAACATAGACCCATGTTTATCATCATGCACTAAACCAAAGTCAAATTGGATCAAAGAGTTAAATATTAAAACAGAAACACTAAAACTACTGGAGGAGAAAGCAGGTAGAAATCTTAAAGATATATAGGCAAAGAGCTCGTGAATAAAAAACAAATTGCATGGTAATACTTCAAAGTGTCAACAGGTTGGATCTCATCTTTCTGAAAAGTTTCTGCGTGTCAAAAGAAATGAACACAAAGTGAAAGGAAAGTCCATTACTTGGGAAAAACATGTTCCCAGACAAAGGACTTTTATCTAGAACATACAAAGATGTTTTTTAATCAGGTTCCCAAAATTCAAAGACCCAATATAAAAATGAGCATCTGAGATGAATATACATTTCTCAGATAAAGAGAAATGTAAATAGAAAATAAATATATGAAAAAGTTGAACATTTGAGAAATGCAAATTTAAAAAAAAAAAAACACTGACATTCCATCTCATCCCAGAAAGAAGTAAAATAATAACAAATGCTAGAGAGGCTGTGGGGAAAAGGACTCCTTCTCCACTGTTAGCGAGAGTATAGATTGGTACGACCATTATGAAAATCACTGTGGAAACTGAAAACTACTAGGACTAGATATCACATTCAACTTATCTATTCCCTTTCTGGATATTTTTTAAACAGCATATAAAGGGTTTTTATTATTACATGAAAAAATAACATTCTACAATTCAATACAACAAAAGTACAGCTTAAAATTGAGCACAATATTTCAGCAGACCATTTCACAAAAAGAGATACAAATGGTCAAGAGGCATGTGGGAAAGTGCCTACCATCAGTAGTTACCAGGGGATCTGAGTATTTTTCTAGAAGAACTGAAATCATCATATCAAAGAGATATATGTGTACCCATGTTTATAGCAGCATAATTGTCATAGCTAAATCTTGGATACAACCCAAATACCTATCAACTGAAAAATGGACAAAAAAGATGTGGTATTTTTATACAACAGAATATTACCTAGCTATAAAAAAGATAAACTTGAGACCTTTCTAGGCAAATGGATACAACTAGAGACCATACTCATAATCGAAATAAACATACCTGTGCATGTATCCAAAATATATAAACATTTCAAATAAATTATTAGCACACTTTAAAATGACTTGAAATAGATGCTTTTCAAGAGAATACATAAAACAGTGAAAAGGTAGATGAAAAGATAATAATTTTGAGAGAAATGCAAATTAAGACAACAATACAATATCACTTCACTGTTCTTAAGATAACTACAGAAATAGTTCTTCTTGCAAAAAGCATTTAGGATTTTTTTTTTTATTCACAAACTACACATCAGGTGAGCAACACAATCATGGCCATCTTCTCCAAACAAACACAAACACAGTCACCTTCCCCAAAATTGTAAAACAAATTGTGTTCATAAACCAAGATACAATAGTACTGTATTATCAAAATTAGAAATGAGATTGGGATGGTGGTGCGTGACAGTGATCCTGGCATTCAGGAGATTGAGACAGGAGAATTACTATGAATTTAAATGTATCCTGAACTATACAGTGAGACAGTTTCAGAGAGAGACAGAGAGAGAGACAGAGAGACAGAGAGAAAGAGACAGAGAGAGAGACAGAGAAGACAGGAAGGGAGGAAGCAATAAAGAAATAATAACAAATGCTGATGAAAATGTGGAGAAAATCAAAGTTTCATACATTAGTGGCAAGACTAAATTGTTACAGCTGTTGTGAAAATCAGCATAAAATTTCCTTAAAAATTAAAAATAGAAGGGCCAGTAAGATAGTTCGGTAAACTAAAGGCCTACTTAGGCAAGTACAGGGAGGGGGTTCACTACCCAGCATCACGTGCCTGTCAGCCCCAGTCCCAGACACACTGAGCCAGCCACTGAGCCTGGGCATCATGGTGCACAACCTGTAATCGCACAGTTGAGGAGGTTATACATACGAGGATCACTATGACTGATCCTCCTCCTACTATATTATAAAAATATGTAAAAATAGAATTTCCATATGATCTAGCGATTACTTCTCTAGATATATATCCAGCATTCCCTTGCTTGTTGTAACATTATGGATGGATAAATGAATAAAGTACCTGTCATATACATACATGTGTACACACAAAAAAATTCTTAACCATGAAAAGAAAGAAATTTTACAATTTGTGACAAGATGGATTAAACTAGAGGACACTGTGCTAAATAAAATAAACATAAAAACACACAGAAAAGCAAATACTACGTGATCTAACTTGCATGTAGAACCTAACAATGTTAAAACTAAGCTTACAGAACCAGAAGGTAGCAGGGTGTTAATTAGCGCTCCATGCTTTGGGGAAGTGGAGAGATGAAAGAATATACAATTTTATTTGTAACATAAGTAAGCTCTAGAGGCCAGCATAGTGATTAGTTAATAATAATAATAATAATAATAATAATAATAATAATAATAATAATATTGTGCCCTTTATTTTTTTATTTTTGGCTTTTTTGAGACAGAGTCTCACTATGTGGTTCAGGCTGGCCTTGAGCTCACTTTTGTAGCCCAGGCTGGTCTCGAACTCACACCGATCCTCCTGCCTCAGCCTCCCAAGTGCTGGGATTACAGGCGTGCGCCACCACGCCCAGCTCTATATTGTGCCTTTTACCTGGTATTTACTTGTAATGTACATCCTGAACATTACCACAACAACAATAAAGTACAAATACTGCATGAGGTGACATGTTAGCTTGACCAGAACAATCATTTCCTATGTGAACTCTGGGACATTGAAGCAAAAAAGACTGCAAGTATGAGCCTGGCCTGGATAACTTAGCAAATTGGTTAAGAATTTGCCTCAAAAAATAGAAAATAAAAAGAGCTGGGGATACAGTTCAATATAACAATTGCTGGGTTGAATTCCACTACCACAATAAAGGACTAAAAAAATAGTAATAGCAAATTCTTTAAAAATGCTATTATGAATAAAATTTAGTACAGCTACTCTAGTAAATAATTTGAGTGTTTCTTGTAAAATTAGCCAAATTATCAAGCAACTCAATGATTTCATTATTGGTCATTGATCCCAGGGAAATTTAACTAGCATAAAAACGTGTGGACAAATGATTCTCATAGCTTTACTTATATCTGCCCCAAGCTACAAACAACACTTAAACTGCTCAACACAAATGGCTCAGCAGTCTACGTGCCTGCTTGGCAAGCTCAAGGACTTGGGTTTGATCCCTGATACTGCATATGTGCTAGTCCCAGAAAACAAGTTGATCTTTTCTGGCCACCCAAAGCCAGGCATGGTGGTGCACATCTGTAATCCCAGTGCTGGTGAGGCTGAGACAAGAGGATCACTGTCAATCCAAGGTGTGTAGTGAGACTCTGTGCCAAATTTTATACATATATATGAGATCTGCCACCTAGCTAACGAATTTGGACAAAATTCAAATGTTCTCCAACACTAGAATAGCATGTACCCAGTACTGGGTCTATGCTCTCACAGAGGAGTCCACGTCAATGTCACCACTGTACACGCACATTTAAAGCTCTGGTCTCACTTCCAGCCCTACCTTTCTTCTACCTCATTAGCACAACTTCCTCCCAAACCATTCCTATTTGTGCTTGCAACACCTCTTGCCAGGGCCCTTTTATTTAACTAAGGCTTCATCTACATTCCCTCAAGCAATATCCCTCAAAGAGCTCATCCAAGCGCCCCCCACAAAAAAATGCATTTAGTTATCCCTCTAAGAACTGCCAAAATCAGACCAGCTTCAGCAATGCTGAAAACTCCAAGTTCAAAATCTCCTCTGAAGCTCAAGGCAAATTCTTAGCCATGAGTCCCTGTAAAAAAATTTATAAAGTTAAATACTTCCAAAATATAATGTCACTGGTCAGACATTCCCATTCCAAGCACCTAGGACAGGAAGCGAATTCTAAAAGGCTTGGGAGCCTCACCTTCTGGTCTTGCTGGTTATAGTGCACGTGATGGTCTCCTGGAGTAGCTCATATGCTATATGCCTGAGATCTCCAATTTTCTGGGATCTCCAATGCACCTTCAGATTCATTCTCACACCTGCAGGAATAAGCCCCTCAGTAACTCCTGTTAGGGACTATAACCTTCTCAGACATATTTTATTCATCTCCCAGGCCTTCACTGAAATCTAGGTGGAATCTTTCATGACTCTATACTCTAATATTCTGCACATCCGAGAAATCAGCACCACATGGGTGATGCCAATGTCTGCTGTCAATTTGAGCTGTAGATCACGGG
This sequence comes from Myocastor coypus, assembly GCA_004027025.1. NCBI lineage: Eukaryota > Metazoa > Chordata > Mammalia > Rodentia > Myocastoridae > Myocastor > Myocastor coypus. Next base: position 28,964 of record PVJA010006096.1, read on the forward strand.
TGTAGCAGCTTTGCAGTGCCTCAGAAAAATTCAAAGCCTTTCGAAGGAATTTAACTGCTTACATCTTTGAACCTGTGAGGTGTGGTTAGATAACTCTGGAGCCTTTAAACCATCCTTTCCACTGTCCTATTGCAAAGCACATGGCTTCTCTTTAGTGCTGATATTTCAACATCCATCTCTCCTTACCCTCAGCTTTACGCAAATTTCTTCTCTGGTCAAACTTTAAGTTTCTCATATTTTTCTGTTCTGCCTTTTGCATTTGCCTCTCAATGAAATTCTGGCGAGGGGGTAAAACAGCCATCAATACGCATTTCACAGCCTGAAAATCGGGTTGCTGTGAAATTTCATCCACCTTTATATTCAGCTGCACACAAAGATTTTCACATATCTTAGGACATACCTTATGGGAAAAACGTAAATTCTTTGCAGAAATAAAATACGTAGGGCCTCTAGTTGAGATTCCAAAATAGTTCATTCCCAACTGAAACCTCATGAACTTGGTCTTTACTCTATGCTTTCTTATTGGAATTCCAACTGTGGTGCTCTAACCACAGCTGTTCAACAGGCTCTGCTTACAAAAGTCTAGGGATACCTTGGCCACATCACCAAGCTTTTCAAATTTCTTTTATAAACCACTTCCAAAGGTTATTGAGACACAAGTCAGAAAAGGTCATAGCAACAGATCTACTCTCAATACCAATTTCCTGAATTAGTAACATTTTCCATTACTTGGATATAGTACCCATACTCATAAGGAAGGAGCAATTTATATTGGCTCAAAACTTCAAGGAATTCAGTCCATACTTGGTTAGCTGCAAGACAGAAATGGCACAGAGAATGAGTATGGAGGAAGAAATTCTCTCAATTTATGGCATCCAAAAAAAAAAAAAAGACAGGAGAAGCTAGAGACAGGAATCACCCTTTCACACCTAAACACTATACTATCCTCTTGACCTAGCGTTGGAGCAGTTCTCCTTATCAAAGTGACTTGATTACTACCACACACTTGAAACATTATTTTGCCATTTATACAACTCCGTAGCCTGGTTTTGCACATTCCAGTCCTTGCCTCCTTTATATTCATTTCTTACCATACCTACACCATCATCATTTATATTGTGTTCTAACAATCTACATGTTATCACTAAAATAGCCTACAATTTATACTGTTACAATCTTGTTTTATTTTTCTGCTCAAATTTCCTTCTTTTCACATCATCGTCCTATAAATTCTAAAAGAGCAGAGTTAGTATTTGGTATGCTGACCTCAAGTATGTAGAATTATATCTAACTCACAAAAACTGCATGAATGTTTTTCAAAACTAAAGATTCAGTCAATACAGATAAATTCCAATACAATTCTTATGTTTAGAAGTTGCCCACATGGCCAGTTATATGATTATAAAATTTCAAACTTAGAAAAACTTCCAGAAGCTTAAAATAATATCATACTTCAATTAACTTAGCATATTATTATGCAAAAATTAAATCATCTATGTATTTTCTAAAAATTAGATAGAAATGATTCTGTTTAAATAGCAGCAAAACAGATTTTAAAACCTAAAATAAAGTTAATAGGAATTCCAGATTATACAAAATTGTTAAATTCCATGACAATATGTAAGAGAAGATCTGAATAAATGAAACAGCATAATGTGTTCTTGAACTGGAAAGCTCAATATCAAAAGGAAATTAATTCATCATAAAGTAATTATAGGCTCCAGAAAATTTTAATAATATATCAGTAGGAATTTTCCATAATTAAACAAAGCTGTATATGGGGTTAGAGAGATACATTGGTGGTCTGTGTGCTTGCTTGCAAGTGCAAAGACTTGGGTTCAATCCCTAGCACCACACGCCATGCCAGCCTCAGAACCCTACGAGTGGTGGTTCCCACCCATAAGCTGAGAGCTAGGAAGGTTGAGACAGGAGGATGACTATGAGTCCCAGATGTATAGTGAGACCCTGTATCAAATTAATTAATTCAATAATTAATAATTTTTAAAAAATAAACAAAGTTGATATGGAAAACACACATGTGGGAAGAAAAAATAGTATATTCTGGGGAAAACTGAGTGAAAATTACCTCGACCTGACATTAGAGTATACTTCAAAATTCTAATACAGTAATTTGAAATGAACTATTTTGATGCATAGAAATACTGAAGAAAAACAAGGTGGAAGCATATTTACTTCATACAATTTCGCTATTCATTTTAAATTTTGCTATATAACCACAAATATAGTCCATACAGTTAAAATTGGCAGAGCAATAATTACCACAATTTGTCAATTCCTAAGCTATTCTTCATGCTATTGTTATTACTGACTGTATCTGGTAACCAAGATGGCATAACTGTCCTAACCAGTTATTCTTGCTGGTATGCCAAGCCTGAGATTGTCTGAGAGTCATAGCCAAAATTATAGGCCAGTGCAAAAGAACTAGAAGTTAAAGCAAAATAGGTAACAACAGTTTATCCCCAATAAATTGAAAAGGCAGACTTAAAGTCCAAAAGCTAGTCACACACAGAAGACACTGCAGAGTTGTCATTTTTTAAGAGTTCTAAATGTTAGTGTGGTTGTTGATGCATTTTGCCAACTTGACCCCTTCTTACAGCAATACCTAGGGAATGGAGGGCCTGTTGTAGAGTGAATCAGCACAAAAACGACATACAAAGGCATTGAACAAGGTTTACACATGCCATTTCCTCAGAGGAGCTCAAATCTTTGCAGTCACCATCACTTTCTGATCGAAAATTATACTACAAAGCTACAGTGATAAAAACAGCATGATATTGACAAAAAAATAGATCTGAGTTTAGGTCAGGAATTGTAATGCCTCCTGCTTTATCTTTGTTGCCCAGGATTACCTTTAAAATTCTGGGTCTTTTTTGATTCCAAATAAATTTTACAAGTGACTTTTCCAGGTTGGTGAGGTATTTTGATGGTATTTTGATAAGAATTGCATTAAATCTGTACAACAATTCATGGAATATGATCATCTTCACAATGTTGGTTCTTCCTATCCAGGAGCAGAGAATATTTTTCCATTTTCTCAAATCCTCTAAGATCTCTTTTTTCAAAATACTGTAGTTTTTGCTGAAAAGCTCTTTTACTTCTTCAGTTAGGTTAATTCTTAACTATTTCATTTTCTTCAGTGCTATCATAAAAGATATTTTTCCCTAACTTATCTCTCAGTGTGTTTGTCATCTGTATAGAGGAATGCCATCTGCAAATAAGTATCAAAGGAAATATATTAGAAGACACAGGAGCAAATACAAACATCATCAGCCACCTTATTTTCAACAAAGAGGCCAAACATGCTTATTGGAAGAAAGATAGCCTCTTTAACAAATGGTTCTGGAAAAATTGGCTCTCTAAATGGTGAAAACTAAAACTTGATGCAGGTCTATCACCATGCATGAAACTAAAGTCAAAAGGATTAAAGATCTTAATATTAGAAGAGAAACATTAAATCTCCTGGAAGCGAAAAGAGGAGACAATCTTGAAGACATCGGTGTAGGCAAAGAGTTCATGGACCAAAATCAAAATACATGTTTAACATTTGAAAGAATCAACAACTGGGAACTCCTGTGGCTAAGAAGTTTTTGTACCTCGAAAGAAATTACCAAAAGAGTGAAAAGACAATCCACAAATTTGAAAAGATTTTGACTAATAAGTATTCAGGCAAAGGTCCTCTATCTAGAATTTATAAAGAACTAAAAACCATTAAGATCCCAAAATTCAAAAACCCAATCCATAAATGGACATCTGTGATGAGCACACACTTCTCAAATAAATTGAAATTCAAATATATGAAGAAATGCTCCACAAGGATAGCCTTTCATGACATGCAAGTTAAAGCAACACATAGATACTATCTCAGCCCAGAAAGAATGGCTTTTATAAAGTAAGCGAACAATAACAACTGTTGGAGAGGCTGTGGGGAAAACTGCTGGTGGGAATGCAGACTGGTGCAACCATTAGGGAAAGCAGCGTGGAGGCTCCTTAAAAAACTAGAGCTGGAAATCCTATTCAATCCAGCTATGCCCCTACTGGGAATTTTCCCAGAAGAACTGAAAACATCATAGCATAGTAATACCTGTGCACCTATTTTATAGCAGCCCAATTTATTGTAGCCAAATCTTGGAAGCAACTAAAATGCCCATCATCTCAAGAATGGTTAAAAAAGATGCCGTATTTTTAGACAATGGAATATTACTCAGCTATAAAGAATCATAAAATAGAAGACTTCATATATAAATGGATGTATCTTGAACATATAAGTGAAATAAACCAGACCTATATGTATAAATATCATATAGTCTCCATAGTGTAATATCTCAAAAGAAGTAATAAAAATGGAGAGACATAGCACAGCTGAATGGAAATCAAAGACTTAAGGGTTAAACTGCAGAGTGACTTAAAACAGAAAAGAAAGCAAACACAGCAGGAGCAAAACTATGCACTTATATGCACAGGTTGAGCTAGACAATGGTCCTAAGAAACCTCAAAAGGTTTTTACACTGATGATAGCAATATATAACACTAAAACTGTGTTTGGGCTGCCTGTCATTCTGGTTTTTTAGATGTGTGCTGCTTCTAATTAGTTTCATTTGCTGCTATAATCTCTCTCAACTAAATGGTTGGTTTACAAGAAAACAAAAAAGGGTATTAAATGAGAGTAAGAGACTAGGAAAAATATCAAAGGATGGACAGGCCAAAATTATATTCTTAGACTTCTAAATATCTGTGTAAAAATGTGTAACTGCTTTTATCACTTTCCATAGAGATTTAATAGAATATCAATGATTGATGGAAAATACCAATTCCAAGTTAAATCTAACATGTTTAATATTCAGAAAAACAGTGATGTTAAACTCAAACACCCATGTTTTAGAGTAATAGCATCAATAAGCTTTTCTTCTGGAGTGCTAAGAATATAAACTTGCAGACCAAAACTTAGGAAAAAAAGAAGAGCTACAAGGATAGCCAATATTTTAGCCCTAGCCTTCAAGGTCAGTGAGGACTCAGAATAGAACAGAACCTGTGTTATAACATTCTATAACTCAGTGGTTTCCCAAATTTAATGTTCAAAGAGATTAAAGGACCACAGAGGAAAGGCACTGAAAGTATATAGTGTGCCTAAGGAGAGTCACCTAAAGAGAAAACATTTTCTCATGCTTTCACAGAGAGCAAACTCCTCCTACAATGACTTTGAGTCATCCAGATAGCTGACACTGACAACAGTTCTACAAAGCAATGTACATGGTTGCAAAGTAAATCCTGAGGGGATTTGACTGACATTGAGAGGCACAAAAATTGCATGTTATGTTATACAGTTCTTGCTTTAACTTTCTCTTAACCACCCAGCTGAAAAGCTTAACCATGAGTCATAAACCGTAAAGCTAGATTAGTATGCTGATCTGCAAAAGGCTCAAATCAACGTCTTTCAACATTGCCAGTTTCACCAGTAACCCAATGTAACTATGGAACATTTGACCATGTATACAACTACCTTCTCTTAGATCAAAGAGAAGAAATCTTCTGTACCAATAACCATTAGAAAATTTATCATGTCTATACCTTGTGCTCTGCATAACTACAAAAAGAACAACAATATGCATTGTCTCAATTATTGGGAATGCACTACTAATGTGTTTTGAAACTGTCACATTGTAATTTCTTATTATAAGTAATAAAAAATAAACAAAAAGACAAACAAAAGAAAGAAAAGAGAAAAAGAAATTGACATACACAGAACACCAACTGTCCATCATCACAAATGTATATACACACCAAGGTATATATAGTCAACATTCCAGAAATTTAACACAAGAACAGAATGTTCAAGGCTGTTAGAAAAAAGAAACAAATACCTACAAAGTAAATCCCGTGAGAATCACAGCAGCCTTCCCAATGCAGAGCCCTAAGTTGAGGAGAGCCTGGAGTGAAGTATTTCAAGGCCCTAAGAGAAATGGGGAGAAAATGTTCCAATGGGAAGGAAAACAAAGGAGGAGGAGGAGGAGAAAGGAAGAGACAAAAAAAAAGGTTTAGAAAAAAAATGGAAAGCTTTTGTAAATGAGGGAAACTGAGGATGAAGAAAAGAGAATGGGGGAAAAAAGGGAATAGGCTTTACCATGTACAGGTACAAATTCCCTTTGGTGACTGTGATCATTTATATCTAAAATGTACCAATAAAATTAAAATTAATGAAAACAAGTCAGAGAACATATATAAATCTTCCCTCCTGACAGTTGCATTACCAATGATCATAGTTTTAGCCATCATAGCAGGCTTTTTTATAAAGTACTTTTTGAGTTAAAATGAACAGTACTAAGTATCAGCTCTAAAAGGAGTAAGATTAATGCTCTAGAAAGAGTTCCTTGAAGGTACAAATTATAACCTTCTGCAAAGAAACTTTTAGAAAAACATGATATAGCATCTAGGAATAACTGCGTCAATATATTTGGGGAGACACATTCAGACCTGCTTCTAAGATCAGTCAAGGTTTTTCTGACACTGAAATGTGCCCTAAGCCAAAATCCACAAGATAGCACATGCCCCCTCCTCCCCCGTGGAGGACCTTCACTGAACACGTCTTTTATTCTCAGCACTTGGCCAATGGACTTCCCACTCTGGCTTGCTGGCAGACATCCAGAATGGTTGTTTTGGGTGACTCCACCTGTCAATAGATATACAGTGTGTCACACAGACAGACTTGCCCACAACTCTGCAGGGTGAGCGGGCAAAGGCTGTAAGGGCAACCTGGTGCAAAGCTTCAGGTGGTGCAGTAAAGCTGCCGACTGCCGTGAAACAGCAGCCACAGTCAGAGCAGCTCGGTGGGACTCTATTAGAATTGGGGCAGCTCATTTAGAACAAAGGAACCTGTCCAACTGAGGCAGAGGCAGCGTTAGCAACAGTGGCAGGCATTTCTCAAGAAACACTATACCCAATGAGCAAAGACAAGCCCTGTGTGATTTCAAACAGAAAGGGTCACAGGTCCCAACTTGATCTTTTCCACCCCCTACCCTCCTAATCATAGGACCACAGGACCATCATGAAACAGTATTAACAGCTTGAAATCAAAGAAGTATACAAAGAACATTTGTGGCAGATTTTGAATTGGCAGCAAAGACCTATTGACAGTCTAAAATTTGAAGCTTCTCCAAGGGGAAGGCTTGCTGCAGAAGTTCCCATCATGAGTCCCAGATAAGTGTTCCCCTCTTCTAACAATGACACCCACCACAGACCAATAAAGCTGTAAGGATTTGGTAAAGGCCACTCACTATGAACCTGACACAGTACTAGCGCTTAACAAGGATGTAAAGATTTTAAACACACATAATTCAGCTTGCTAGAACCTTTAAAAGCTCTTTGTAGAAAATAAATTTAAAGTCATGTTTAAGAAGGGTAGTAATGAATATAATCCCAGTGAACAGAAATACACAGCGTGGAAAAATATGAAGAGATGTTATCTGGGCCTGGAGAAGATGGGTAGGCAGAGGGAAAGGAAGAACATGGTGGGTGGAAGGGACAGAACAAGTGGGGGCTCAAAAAGTAGGGGAGAGCTGGCATGAAATGAAGGTCACAGCATCTGGTGAGAATTCATGACTCTGTGTCTTCCGGGAAGATAATTGGTGCTAATCATTTTGTCTAGAATTCACTTTAAGCAGCCAATCCACAGCACCAGGCTAACTCCAACTCATCCTACATTTGTTGAAATAGCTTCTGGAAAGTAAAGAGCTGGACAATTATGTAGAGCTGTGAGGAGTTATTACATTTATCTAGGACATTACCTCATCTCACAGATTCAGCTATAAGGTCATAGCTGATTAGTGAGACCTACTGTGTCTCCAGATAATCTCTCTATCTTTTTTTTTTTTTTTTTTTTTTTTTTTTGTCTTTTTGAGACAGGGTCTTGCTATGCAGTTGAGGCTGGTCCTGAGCTCACTTTTGTAGCCCAGGCTGGTCTCGAACTCACACCAATCCTCCTGCCTCAGCCTCCCGAGTGCTGGGATTACAGGCGTGAGCCACCACGCCCGGCATCTCCAGATAATCTTTTTCACGAAACTTTTTCTCTAGGCCATCTCTCATCAAACTTAAAGCTCAGAGCTTCTGTCTGTGGTCTATTTCATACAGGCTGTCTTCAATAAAGGCAAGTAAATCCATCAGTTTTGTCTAACATGTACTAAACATCCACTGTGAGTTAGAGAATAAGATAGATTATATATTCTTGCTTGCATACATCATGCTAAAACTCAATTAAGAGAGGATGTAGAGTGGCTGTGCCTGACGGCGTGTCTGACACGAGCTCGGGTGGGATAGAGAGTAGGGGCCAGTAGTCGGGGGTGGTGGGAGAAGGAGGCGGCGAATCACTTATAAATGGCGCCCATGCAGGACCCGAAGCCTAAGTTCCAGGAGGGTGAATAAGTACTGTACTTTCATGGCCCTCTTCTTTATGAAGCAAAGTGTGTAAAGGTTGCCATAATGGACAAACAAGCAAAATACTTTATATACTACAGTGGTTGGAATAAAAATTGGGATGAGTGAGTTCCAGAAAGCAGAGTGCTCAAGTATACGGACACCAATCTGCAGAAATAGCGTGAACTTCAAAAGGCCAATCAGGAATAGTACGCAGAGGGAAAGATGAGATGGGCTGCTCCAGGAAAGAAGACTTCTGGTCTGCAACAGAAACACGTGGAAGTGAAAACTAAAAAGAACAAACAAAAAAACGCTAGTGAGACACCTCAGCCTCCTTGGAAGAAGAGGGCCTAGGTTGATCCTACTGTTGAACAAACAATTATTAACAGAGTTGAAGTTAAAGTAAAGATCCCTGAGGAGCTAAAGCCATGGCCTGAGGCCGACTGGGACCTAATTACCAAACAGAAACAGCTCTTTCTCTTCCTGCCAAGAAGAATGTGGACTCCATTCTAGAGGACTATGCAAATTATAAGAAATCTCGAGGAAACACAGATAATAAGGAGTGTGCTGTTTATAAGGTTGTAGCAGGAATAAAAAAATACTTCAATGTGATGCTGGGCACTCAGCTCCTCTACAAATTTGAGAGACGACAGTACGCTGACATCCTTGCTGATCACCCTGATGCACCCGTGTCCCAGGTATACGGAGCACCACATCTATAATGAGATTATTTGTATGAATTGGAGCAGTGTTGGCCTATACACCTCCGGATGAGAAGAGCCTTGCTTTATTATTGAATTACCTTCACGATTTCCTCGAGTATCTGGCGAAGAATTCGGCAACTTTGTTTAGTGCCAGTGATTATGAAGCAGCCCCTCCTGAGTAGCATCGGAAAGCAGTGTGAGGCGCACTCACTGGTGTTTGGATCTCTGTCGACATATTTTTGTTCCTATTCTTTCTCTTGTACAAATGATGTACTTTGAAGATGTTAGGGTATAACAGAGTTGATGTTTGTTTTGTGTTATTTTAAACAGAAAATAAAAGGGGTTACAGTTCTTTTTTTTCTTTTTCTTTTGTTTTTTATTTCAAAGTTGCTACCAGTGTATTCTGCGATGGACAACAGAGAGACATGGTGGAGTGTTTTGTTGCCTAGTTAACAAAGCTGCTTTTGAATGCTGGTGGTTCTATTCCTTTGACACCGCACTTTTATTATACGTGTTAATGATATATGACAACATGCTCTGATTACTAGTGCCAAAGGTCCAATTCATTGTATATAACCGAACACACACACATCCAGTTGTGTTTTTTTTTTTAAATGATGCTTAAAGAGCCCTTCCTTTATAAGTCATCCATGTTGTTCTTTAGGCATTTTACCTTTGCTCAAGTTGTTGAAGGGTGGTGAATTGTTTCATGGTTTTTTTATTTGTGCCTCATGCACGTTTTAACATGATAGACGCAATCAATGCATTGTGTAGCTACAGTTTTCTGAAACAGTCAATCTTTTAGGAATTGTTTTTCAGATCTTCAATAAATTTTTTCTTTAAATTTCAAAAAATTTAAAAAAAATAAATAAAATTCAAGTAAAAGATTTTCCATAATAAATATATTACATTTCTTGGGAATATTATATTTTATGTAACAATATGGGAAAACAAAGTAAATTATGAGAGAGAAGGCACAAAGAAAGAGAAAGTTCATACACTGAAGTATATGAACTGGAAAGACAGCTATAGACCATGCATACTGAGAAATACCAAGCAGGTATAACAAATTCAGTTTAGGTTGGGGAAAGATAGCCAGAGATCAAATGTATCTTCATGAAAGAGATAACATCTGAATTTGGTCTTAATCAATAAATAGTAGGTACTCAAGCGAAGGACAAGAGCATTAAGGTAACTGCAAGGTGAAAGACACAGACAAGCAAAGTGACATGATGTGCTCAGAAAGCAGAAGCTGTTCAACATTAAACACAGCACTACAGAATAAGAGTGGGGAAAAAGAAAAATGGGAAAGAAATTGTCAAGAAAGCCACAGGTCAGACCATCAAGAGCCTTGGAAATCAGGATACAGAACTTGAGCTTGGCTGAGAAGGCTGCAGGGACACATAGGAAAGCTAAAACAAGGCAGTAACTGGACCAAATATACTTTCAGTAATCAAGGGAGACCACCTTACTGAAAGGAAGGAGAGTGATTTTAAACAGGAGATCATGATGGAATAAAAATAGGATTTAAACAAATAATATTAAGAACAACCAGCTTAAAGAGCATTTGGTAGGTATTTGGTAAAACTAGTCATGTATGGGTTATTATAACCAGATATACATCTTTTAAGGAGTTAGAAATTGAAGACAGTCTGTAGTTATAAACTTAGCTCAGAGAATGGCTGTAGTTTGAGTTGGCCATGGAAGACGCATGTAAACCATTGACTCAGAAAAAGAACAACAAAATAATGACCCCCATACAAAATTCTTACAATGAAAAAGTTCTTAAAAGGCCCTTATTGCATTTGGACAAATTATTCAAATGCATCTTCGGATGTGGCCACAAAGCAGAAAACTATGGTCAAATGTTTCAAAATAAAGTAACTGAAATTTTGAGCAGTAATGAAGCCTTGAATCAATAGCACAAATCAAACATAAAAAAAAAATCCATGGTATTATGTGCCTAGATAAAGAGTGTATATGAAGTAGTAATTCATATTTCACAAAAGAATTAGAATAAAATTTTCAGAATTGAGAACTAATATAAGAAATACAAGAGTGAGTGAATACCAAAGAAATATTTTAACTTCATCATAGAAAATAAAATGCCAACTATGGTTTTTAAATCTACCCAAAAGTTTTCCTCAATGTAAAGGTCATAGACATGGCAGAAATTAGGGAATGTTATTTTCAGGCACCTGTCTTTAAGAATTCACTGAAAATAAGCTTCAGAGCAGCACCACATAGAAATAAAAATAAAGGGTTAAGATTGGAGTGATGGAATGGTTTAAAGTGGTTCATGCTCTAAAATTCTAGGAAAAGTTTAAAAACTGGATGAAAAAAGGGACAGCGTAAGGAAAATAAAATAAGCTTCCTGGTTATTATGTAGGTGTTTATTAGAGAGACAGATGGGAGGGAGGGTGGAAAGGACAGAAAGCCAGAGGGTCCATGGCTGAAAAATAAAGCAGCAAATTCTAAATATACATAGGACTACAAAAAAAAAACTGATGCTAACACCAACAAATAAAATTATATCAGTAAGAGGCAGGAGAGAAGTGAATTGGTTGTAATTAACCACAGCACTGGTTACACTAGGAAACCAACAGATTATGCATAGGTAAAATGCAACTAAGAATATTACACAAAACTTGAAATTCATCTGCTTTAATGAAAATGAAAATTTTAAATAACATAATAACACCCATACAAAGCAAAGAATGAGGGCCAAGGAGATAGCTCAGCAGCATAAGCACCTGCCTGGCAAGTGCAAGATCCTGAGTTTGACCCTAGGTACCACAAAACAAAAAGCAAAAAATTGCTTGGAAATGGAAATATAACTCAGCGGTAGATTATTATCTAGCATGCATAGAGCCCTGGGTTCAATCCTCAGTATCATGAACAAATAGCAATCAAACAAACACATGTAAAGAATGCATTAATTTAAAATACATACAGCATAAAACATATATATTTACCATGTCAATAAATGCAAGAAGCTTAACTCACTTGATAGAAGATAATTATTCACACACTAACTTCTTTAAGACCCATACAAATTGAACAGATAAAAGCAACTACAAAGAATACAGAGAATAAAAATATCTAAACAATCAATAGTATAGATTTTATTGACATGTATTAAGGCATGTATTTAATGACTAGAGTTTATATTCTTTAAGACTACATATGCAATATTTATAAAATTAACACTATATTTGTCTGTGCAGAAAAGAATTTATAAGTTCCAAAAAAATAAAAATAAAGTTTATTCTGACCACAATGCAATACTACTACAAATTTATAATGAAATACTTTATAATCTGTCTATTTGTATCAAAAATAAACAAAAAATCTCACTCAAATATCCTGTTACTGAAAAAAATATAAAAAATACTTGCAAAAAGCAATAGCAAGTAAAATATATGGTATAGTGAAAATAAATCTTAAATTAAAAACTTGATTTTTATATCACTGCAAGTGAAAAATTAAACATACAGCCCCTAAAATTAAAAAATAACAAATACCAAAATAAAGAAAAAATAGTCTTTCCTTTTGAAAAGTCATTAATAAAATCAAGTTCTACTTAGTCTATTTCTTTAGCTATAACACATAAAATAAATATAACAGAAGAGAGAACTGTCAAAATAATCTTTTTAATCTATAGCTAAATTGATATAGCCTGATGCAATTTTTATGAAAATTTTTAAGAAAAAAATAACTTCAATCAAATTAAAATGTGGAAGTTCAAGTAGATTGCATTGGTCACTTTTCCAGCACTGGAACAAAAACTCCTGACACCACTTCAAAGGAGAGTTGATTTGGACTTATGGTTTTAGAGTGTTTCGTCCATTATTTGCTGGCTCCTCAACAGGAAACCTACTGACCTCATGGCAGCTCCAGGAAAAGAAAGAGGAAGGGAAACGCCAGAAACACCCCACCCCGTTGACCCCTCCCCCATCCAAGCCCTATCTGCCTAGTAGTACACCTACTTATGAATTCAATTAATTAGCCTGTTGATGAAGATAGAAACTACATGATCCAATAATATTCTTTCCAAAAGCCCTACTCTGAACACATGAGGTGGGGGAGAGGAGGCAGGCATTTTTGTTCTATACAACATCATAAATCAATTATCACACAAGGCACTGAGAAGTCTTACAAGCTTCTCTTCAGAACAGCTCCAGTTCCAGGTAGCCTTACAGTAAATGCTATAAAACACCTAAAATATGAAAAATGCAACTGATGCTTCCATTGCTCCAGATCATTTTTTCTAAAAAATAACATCCAAGAAGGGAATGGTGGTCCACACCTATAATCCCAGTACTCAGAAAGCTGACCCAGGAGGATTGTTGTGACAAAACAAACCAGGGCTACGAAGCAAGCTTAAGGCCAGCCTGAGCTTCACTGCAAGACTCTATCTCAAGAAGACAAAAAGGAGGACCCCCAGTGAACAACTGGGATAAAGGAAAGGAGGAAGAAAGAAAGAAAGAGAAAGAGAGAGAGAGAGAGAGAGAGAAAGAGAAAGAGGAAGAGAGAGAGAGAAAGAGAGAGAAAGAGAAAGAGAGAGAGAAAGAGAAAGAGAGAGAGAGAAAGAGAAAGAGAGAGAGAGAGAAAGAGAAAGAGAAAGAGAAAGAAAAAGAAAGGAAGAAGGGATAAAATATGTTTACATATACAGGATCACTTGGATAATTGTACTGCAGATATCTACTGGTCTATTGAATGGAATAGATAAAACTTAAATTTTCTTTATCCTCTCTTTAATTTTTAACTAATTTTGCATGCTTATATTTGGCAATTTAAACAACTAATTTGAAGACAATATGTAATGTAAAAACCATTGTTGAATTCCTATCATTTTGTTTAGTGAAATTCTATATTGTTTCTGATTTTCTTAACTTTTATTCTTTTTAAAATATGAAATATAGGATATAAAAATATTCAACATAAAATTCATATAAAGAAATTAGAAAAGGAAAACTATATCTCATTTTTACTTACAAAAAATAACATAAAAATTATAAGAATTAAAAATTCAATCCTATGTAAGCCTGGGTAGATAGTTCAGTGGCATAAGTGCTTGCAATCAGGCAAAATTTCATTTTTTGATAACAGTGCTTTTCTCAGATAATGCACTTTATTGGTACATAATTATTGCTTCTTGGCCTTTTGGCTAAGATCAAGTGTATTGGTACATAATTATACTTCTCATGAAGAGTTGGAATATAGTCATAACACACTTTAACTTCTTTTTATTCCTTTCTCCTCTCCTTCCTCACTCCATTTCTTGATTCCCTACCCACTTAAAGTAGATCTCTCTCCTTGCTTCCTATTACCTACCTCTTATTTTGGTATTTATTTATACCTGGAGTTTTTCATGTAAAACAAACCATGCAATATTTAAGTTTATGTACAACTTATTTCCCTTAATATAATGATTTCTAGTTATATCCATTTTCCCATAAATGATCCAAGTGTATCTTGCTTTTTGCCAGACTAGTACTCCACAGTGTACAGTACCACGTTTTCTTTATCCATTCATCTGTTGATGGATATATAGGAAGCTTCCATTTAGCTATCAATAATTTTGTCACTTTTAAATATATCACTGTAATGTTGATTTAAAAGTGTTAACGTTTAATTGTTTGATCAATCTTATATACCTATATGTATTAATCTAAACTGATCTGATGATGAAAATATATAATATAACCATTGTTAAATTTAAACAATAAAAATGTTAAATTAAAAAATAAATGTATCACTGTAATATTTATTTATTTATTTATTTATTTATTTATTTATTTATTTATTTATTGTCTTTTTGAGACAGGCTCCTGCTATACAGTTCAGGCTGGCCTTGAGCTCATTTTTGTAGCCCAGGCTGGTCTCAAACTTGCACTGATCCTCCTGCTTCAGCCTTCCAAGTGCTAGGATTACAGGTGTGTGCTACCACACCTGGCTAGAAATTTTGAATGTTTAATTCAATGTAGAAAGAACTTTAAAGTGTTCTGGACATTCTATCAGGATGCCTATGTTTGTTAAAATAAGATCTTATCAGTCATAACCCATACCTAACTCTATTAACATGAAAATATAACTTACTGTATGGACTGAGAACACAAAAGCTTAGCTGGTAATATAGCTCATTTAAACATGGGGAGCTATAAATCTCTCAATATGGATTTTTAAAGCGAAAACAAAATTGTATCCACTAGGGTAGACAAAGTTTTAAAGGGAACACTTTCAGGGAAAGAACCTTTGTGGTTAAGTGTCTGAGCAAGCTTCAAAGGAGAAGAAAATCACAATTAGTTTGTGCATATTTAGGCTCATTGCCATGAAGGCTGATGCTTTTGTCTTTCACAGCTCAGCCATGTAACCATGTTACCTGTTCGCACTTCCTGGCGGGAAAGTTACAGCATGAGATGTGGAGCTAGACAGGCCTGCCGGTGATCACTCGGCTCAGCAAATGTCAGAGAAACGCTCATTTCACTCCCTGTATTCCTTTCCCTCCGGTGACCAAGCTGCTGCAGGACGCATATTGGGCCATATCTTCCTCACAGGAATCTCTGATCCCTGACTCTGAATCTCTAATTTCTGATGATCGGCTGACCTCTGACTCCTCCTCCCCAGCACCCTGTTGGGTAAACTGCCTCAGCAGCAGGCCCTGCAATCTTTCTTCAGGGAGATGGCTACAGCCAGGGCCTGCTCCTCAGGCAACCTAGAAAGCTCTCCTAGTTCTTGACTTCCTGCATGGTGCTAATAAAAGGATTTCAGATCCCAAGTCTTAAAAAAAGGCAGTTCAGAGTAGGCTTCAAGCCCAAGTCCAGGGGTCTGAAGGGGGATTGGGTAGGAGGCAGTCATATTACTTAATAACATCAAAATCCTACTACTACTAAAATGTATTATTAGTGTTTCTGTTACTACTGGGTTGAAGTGAGGAAACACAATTCTATAGCCCTGCAGAAGTGCCCCATGCTTCCACTGTGCCCTATGTACCACGTCACCCACACATCTTACCTTGTGTCCCATCTTTCCTGTTACTTCAGGTTCCCTTTGTTGGGTGCCAGGCACCGACTAAAGGCATTTTTATACGTCTTCTTTTTAGCTTGATATTTCTGATTCAATCTTTCATGCTCATCCTGAAACTTAGTATCTGTATTATATACAAGAGGCAGTAGACCATCAGAGAGACTAAACTATTTGGCTAAAAGCATGGAGCTCATTGTTACAGGATGGGGGTCCCAGGGAGCTCTTTTGCAGATCTTTATTACTCTGAAATGGAATTAGACCTGACACACAGAAAATTCCTCAAGATGTACTAAAGGCAGGGAAAGAATAAAGTCTACAGGCTGAGCGCAGACTGTGAAGGAAGTCCACAGCAACCACAGACTCAAGGGAAAGCAATCTTCAGCATCCACGGTACCTATACTGGTGTAAAAATTGCACTTGTGCAATTATCCCATCAAAACCTCACTTAGCCTCACACCAAATATACATTGTCTTATCAAACAAACAAAAAAAAAAAAAAGGGACAAAGAACAGTGTCTTTTTATTGTGGTTGTATGCAAATAAAGGATTAGGAATAGTACCTTCTGATTGGTCCTGTAAGAAGCACCAGTTTAAGATGAAGGGTGAAAAATATCACTTTTATACTGGTCCTAGAATCAGTGCTCAGAAGCTGGCAGCCTGGGGTCATTTGGGTCCCAAGTTCTGCACACGTGGCCTTTTAAGGAAGCATCTCACCTAACTAGTGAGCTGTGAGTTGTGATGGCCTCTGACACATTCTACCCAGTTAGTTGTGCAACTTGTCCCAGTCCTTATCTCATGAGTGGGAGACAGAGCTCTGAAACCCCGATCTGTTTAACAGCAGTGAGCATACTCATGGGCCTCCCATAGGGTTTCTACCACAAGCCCTTTGACAAAAGGTAAGGTCAGTTGTCCAAGTTTGGAAGAAATGGATGGACACCAACAGCACAGTTGCTGCATGAACTCCAAGTTGCTCCATTTGCGCATCCAGTTCCCCTCTCTGAAGCACTATCAGGGCATCACAACTCAGGGTCTGAGTCCATTAAAAGAATTTCTCTCGTATGGACAGTTTCCTCTTATCGGAGCAAACAACAGACATCTCAGGAAATGTTCAACTCTGTCTAAAAATTAGAAGGTGTGAAATAGCAGAGCAGGCCCCAGCTGGGCCTGAGCCACCCAGGTGACACCTGTTGTCGCTTGGTGTTCATCAGTAAGCCTCGCCATGTTCAGGGGAAGTGTCACCCACTCATGGCTAAGACACCGGGCTTGCTATGCATTGGCAATGCTTAACCCTCCTGGCAACTTTCCATCACTGTTACAAAACATCTGAGGCAATGTAAGGAAGGAAAAGGCTTTATTAAGGGGGGTTTTGGTGGGGTTGTTGTTTTGTTTTGGTTCTTTGAGGCACCACGACCTTGATCTTATTATGCAGTGGTTCCAGACATGTGCAGCTTATTTTGGATTATGGTTTCAGAAGCTTCAGTTCAGGGTCACTTGGCCCCATCTCTCTGGGAGGGAAGAACATCACAGGGATGAATCCATGGTAGAACAAAGCAAACCAAAGCATAGCAGAGTGGAGTGGCCTGGGATCTCAATATCCTCTTCAAAGGCACATCATCAGGGACACAACTTTCTGCCACTGTGCCCTACTTTTAAAAACTCCAACAATTTTCAATTACATCATCAATGGAAAATGCACAGAGGAGCTGTTCAGGTACATTTCAAATCAAAGCCATAGTGTCCTTTTTTTTTTTTTTTTTTTTTTTTTAAGTACTAGGAATCAAACTTGAGACCTTGCACTTCTTGCCAGACCCAATAGCATCCCTTTTTTCAATTTCTTTATTTTTTAAAATTTTAATAAGAAATAACAATGCGACACTTTCAAAACACATTAGTAGTACATTCCCAAGAAGATACCATGCATATTGTTGTCCTTATATATAGTAGTTATATAGAGTATAGCATGTAGATATGATCATTGTTCTAATTATTTTTGGTACCAAAAAATTTCTTCTCACTGAACTAAGAGAAAGTTTTTGTATACATAGTCCAATATTCCATAATCGCAGTGGGTTATTAGCAGAACTGGCAAAAGGTAGATAAACACTTCACTGTGCTATTAGAAAAGCCCCCTTGTACCTTTGGCATTTTTTTTTCAATTATGTATGTGGCCCAGTGTCTCACTACATAGCTCAGACTCATAGTGACCTTCATGTTCTCAGCTGCCCCAGCACCGCAATCACAGGTACATGCCACCTGGACTCATTTCCTGGCTCAGCACACTCCAAGGACGGGACCATTGTAGTATGCAGGACCAAGGATTGAACCATGGTCCCTGCGTTTGCCAAAACAGGCACTTAGTTTGCTCAGCTATCTCACCAGCCTTACCTTTGGCAATATTTTCCATGGTCAGAGAAAGTATTGGTTGTTCATAGTATACTACCTCTATCCAGTCATCTTGAGAAAACTGTATAGTAAAATATAGGCTGTAGCTAGGAGGAAGGAAGAGGGGTGGCCTTGGGAAGCAGGACAGATGGTAAGACATGGTAGTGGTGAACTGCTGTACATGACATCTGAAAGGATCAAAGCTGGGCCCTCACTTCAAAGAAAAGCACCAGCTTGTGGGTTTGACTGCATCTACACTTGATCTTAGCCAAAAGGCCGAGAAGCGATGATTGCATCTTATAAGAACATTTCTTTAACAATTTCCTTTCAGCCACCATTGTAAACCATCATCTTTTGACCTCAGGTCTTTCACTGAATACAAATCTTAAAGGGAAACCCTAAGACTATTCATGCCTTTATCAACCAGCAGGAAGCCTTTTTAGACCACAGTCATTTCATTACAAAGCTTGTGAAGAGTTCCTTAAAATGAAAAGCAGAATTCCCAGAAAGGTCTCTTCCTGCATAACACACACACGTGCACACACACATGCTTGCATACAGGCATGCATGCATGCACACACCACATGAAATCAATTGAGCAGTTTCATCTTCTTTCCTGAGAATTAAGTGATCATCCTTAGAAAAAGAGAGACTCAAAGTTATCACAAAGTACAAGGAACATGAAATAAACTCGATCCCAGGCAATACCATGCCTCCTATAGTCATTCTGGAGATGGAAAAAATGCTTCGCAAAAGCATCTTTGACCCAACCATAGGCCACTTCTTCCTTACCCAGAAGGCCCTTCTCTTCCTCACCAAGCTAACTCTACCTTACCAGCAAAATTGACTAAGGCCTCACCACCAAAACCATGCTGGGTATCTGTCCTCCCTGAAACACATGCTGAAATTTAATCCACTGCATGAGATTTTAGGAAATAGGACCAGGTGGGACATTTAAGAGGTGATCATGGCTGTCTCAGGACAGGATAGTCCATTCAAGTAGATTTACAGCTTCTCCCAAGAGGGGCTCTGTATGAAAACCAGGAAGTGAGGATTCAGGTGCACTCACTCTCTCTGGTCCCATGATGCCCTGTGCTGCCTCATCTGTTTGTCAGTAAGAAGGGCATCGCCAGATGTAACGCTTCACCACTGGCCCAGAAATGTGGGCCAAAATACACCTTTCTTCCTTTACAACCTTATGTAAGCTGTAGCACTGTGTGTTTTTAGCAATAGAAAGCAGGGGCTGGGATTTGGCTCAGTGGTAGAATGCTTGCCTAGTGAACTGGAGATCCTGGGCTCAGTCCTCAGCACATAAACAAACAAACAAACAAACTTCCGGCAACAGAAAGCAGACTGAGACAGTTCTCTAGGTCTCATGTACACAGTGATCCTCTTTAGCACAGTACCACACTATGCCATGGTCACCTGCCAGTGTCCTTTGTCTCCTATTAGAATATGAGGGAGAATCTGCGGAATTTTTTTCTGGAAGTGCTGAGCTGGTACACAGGTACTGAATAGAAACTTCATGAGTCAGTAAATGAATAAACTTAGGAATAGAATCAATAAAATATATAAATAAATGAACAAAGTATCAGCACAACCTCGAGATACATGTTTGGAATCCCACTCTAGCCTATACCAAACCAAATGGCAAGGGTCTACCTGACCCAGAATGATAATTTCTACTTTCTTTTTTCATTATCAAAGGACCGAAACCCCAGTTTTCTTCCCCAAATTTCTATATATTTGGCCACACTCCCAATATTTCATCATAATCCCTCCCTTTCCCCTCACTGATGTGTCTAGACACCGGCCCTCTTTCTAAAACACTAGAACTACACAAAGCAAATTGGAATCCAAAATTTCATTTGTAACCATTTGTATACCTGTTTGTATCCTTTGCCTAACACACTGAAAATTGTCTTATTTATTGTTGCTCATGAAGCACCTGTG
This sequence comes from Myocastor coypus, assembly GCA_004027025.1. Lineage (NCBI taxonomy): Eukaryota > Metazoa > Chordata > Mammalia > Rodentia > Myocastoridae > Myocastor > Myocastor coypus. The sequence goes on from PVJA010006096.1 coordinate 49,456, forward strand.
CTACATTTTCACCTACACCACCCAGATGCAAAGGAGACAGGAAAGAAAGGAGGATTCACCACCAGGACAGTGACCGAGAGCCGCTGAGCACAATCTGGCTGTCAAGAGATATGAAGATACTACTAGCAAAACCCACAGATAACCAGGAAGCAACTTAAACCTACAACCTAAATTCTGCAGTTAAAAAGCCAGCTGCCAAATCATTGCTTTAAAGCTGGCCTAAAAAAATAAAAAACACAAAACATATTTAGCTAATGATGCATCAGTGGATTTTTAAAAAATATTTTAAGACCTTTTATTTATTATTTATTTGGTATAAGGTCTCACTACAGAGTTCCAATTCCTGTCTCAGCCTCCCTTACACTAGGATTACAGACATGGACCACCACACCCTCTTTTGGTGGCCAGCATGGCATGCCTAGGGTTCTGAGGCAGGTACGGCATGCAGTACCAGGGATTGAACCAAGGTCCTTCCTCTTGTCAGGCAGGTGCTTACACCACTAAGCTACCTCCCCAGGCCCCATCAGTAGATTTTAAATGATTGCTGTCTTCACAGTATGCTGGAGCTCATGAAGCTGTATCAAGATAATCTTAATCTGTGTTTTATCCACATACACCATTAAATTACAAGCTGTACCATAAAAGATAGCAATGCCCTTTCAATCTGACTGAATGAGATAAGAGAGTTGGTTTGACTTACAGCCATCAAGAGACTCCACTTAGTAAAAGCTAGTTTTCCCTACACCTTACACTTTCAATGCCTCTCAACAATTCTTATAGGTCCACATGTATGAAAAAACAACATAAACAGATTTTGCAAACAGATCCAGAAAGCATTGTTCCAGTACAAAGCAACTAGGATTTAGGAGTTTTCTGTTTCTTTAACTGTTATACCGGAGGCAAATCAACACCAAGCATGGTAATATTCTCAAATCACACAACAGAGATTCCAGAAAATATCCCTGATGGTCACACAAACTCTTCGCCACATCCTGGCGCGTTCTAACAACACACAGTGCAGTCATGTACACGACTTTACAACAAACTGGGTCATTTGAAAGCACTCGCCAATGCTCAGGTGAAACGACCATTATTATCAAGGAGCTGGCAAAAGACGGTATCATCTTCCTCAGGGTCCATTTCTGGAGCAGAGGCTATGTTGAAGACAGGAAAGAAACCATTGAGGACCTGGGGATTTTTATCTCCTCCTTCCTCTCTGAATGAGAAGACACAATAATAATCAACATTGTTGGACTCAACCAGGCCCTGGACTGGGCCCTGAAACACCACAACACCTGCTTTATGGATTTGACTGCTGACATGTGGGCACTATCTTGGCTCAGCTGATTACTAACCAAATTCTGTGGCAGATGAGGTAAAGAGGAAAAAAGAAAACTTGGTTTTGAAGCTAACTTTATTCCCTCTTCCAAATATTAAAATAAAGAATAGCCTTATGTTCTGTCTCTTATTTACTCCTACTTTAATTTTATGAAAATGTTCTCTACAGGTAGCTGAATGATGAGCTAGTTCCAGAAGGTAAAGAGGCAAAGCAGAGAGAAGTTGGTAAGAAGGATAACATTGGGGCACAAGTGCAAGTTTCTTGAGGCAGATAGATCTTTTGGAAAGAAGGGAAACAAAGAAGATGGAAAGAAAGGGAAGAGATTTGAAAAACAAGAATTAAAAAGTGCTATGTGCATTTACCAACTCCCAAGATACATGAAATCTTTATACACTGCAAATATATTCTGATAAAAATTAAAATTTTAAAAATCACACAAAAAGTGAAACTTTCTAAACCACATGTTTTTGTCTTTGTGCGCGTGTGCGCACGCGCACGTGTGTGTGTGTGTGTGTGTGTGTGTGTGTGTGTGTGTGTGTGTGTGATTTCTTTTGGCCAATTCAGCCCACCCTGAGGCCAGGGCTGGAGCTGTACATGGTTCTGGGGATGGAATCGCTGTCCCAGGTACCTGCCTAAGCTTGCCTAAGCAGGCACTTTAAACCACTGAGCTATCTCACAGGCCCTGAAAACATGATTTTTAAGCAATGCAAGTTTTGCTAGCTGAGAGTTCTCTAATCAATAATTCCAGGGTTACAGAAGCAAATTGCCCATCTTTCTCAAACAGGTATGTTCTTGTATAAATCAGCAGCCTGAGACAGGAAAGATACACTCAGGCCAGTCCTGCAGTAGCAGTATTCTCTGTCATGTCAGGAGGACCCAGGTTAGGCCTTAACTCTTAGGCTCTGACCACATGGATCTGTTGGACCTGGCAAACAAACTCATTCACTAAAGGAACCATGGGATTGATTTCAAGGTAAATCCTGAGGGGATTTGACTGACCTTGGGAGATACAAATGTTATATGTTCTGCGGGGCTTGGTGGCACACGCCTGTAATCCCAGCACTTGGGAGGCTGAGGCAGGAGGATCACTGTGAGTTCAAGACCAGCCTGGGCTACAAAAGTGAGCTAAAGGCCAGCCTGAACTCCATAGCAAGACCCTGTCTCAAAAAGCCAAAAAAAAAAAGCTACATGTTTCATAATACAGGTCTTGCTTTAACTTGCTCTTAACCACCCACCCAGCAGAAACGTTTAACCAAGGCTCAGATCAACAGCTTCCAACATTGCCTGTTCTGCCAGTAACCCACTATGACTATGGAATATCTAATTATGGATACAACTACTTTTTTTTAGTTGAATGAGAAGATATTTTGTACCAATAATGATTGGAAAAATTATCATGTCTGCATCCTGTGCTCTAAATGACTACTACAAGTACAGTAATATGCATTGTATCAATTACTGTGAATTTACTACAACATGTTATAAAATTGTTGCATTGTTATTTCTTATTAAAAATTATAAGAAAAGAACCACAGGGACTGATATGGATGCTTGGATACTGGTTTGTCAATCACAATTAAAAATGTTTGCAAATACAGATGACAGCATTTGTGTGAAGGGGAACTGTTTGGAAGTGACCTGTCACAGGCTTGCATACTTACATCTGCCTTTCTCCTTCAGATGAAAGAATCAGTCCTCCCTACCTTTTCATTACCCTTTTCTTATTTTTGTAGGGTTATAATTAAAATATAATTCTAGGGCCTTTAGCAAACTTTTTCAGGCATATGATAAGTCATTAAATACACATTGCAAGAGCCTTCTCTGAACCAAAAGAGACTAGTTACCCACATATTACCAAAAGACAAAGGTTATCGAGCAAATTCTCTTATTATTTTTATCACAGAATTTCATAATGTTAAAGTAGAAGCAACGGCGGAAAGTACTGAGACAAACTCACTTATGCTTTCATTTGTGTAGAATTTATTGAACACCTATTATGCTAGGCATGTGTTTAGACATCTGAATATGACAGAAAAGATGAGAAAGAACATCTCTGCCTACTAGAATTTATATTATGTCAAGAATGACACAATAAACTGAATAAAGTAAGCTGTATGGAATGCTAGGAAGTGACCACTGTGATGGGGGTAAAAAGAGTAGAACAAAATAAAAGAAGTAGTGATTATATGGGGGCCCCAGATGCAAACTTGAATATGGCAGTTAGGAAAAGGGGGAAGAAATCTTTATTAAATTTATTTATTTGATACAGGATCTTGCTACACAGCTTGGAGTCATAGTGATCCTCCTATCTCAGCCTGCACAGTGCTGGGATTACAGGCATACAACACCACATCCAGTTTATGGGGTGGCACAACATGCCTGGGGTTCTGAGGCCGCATGCTATGTGGCACCAGTATGGAAGTCAGGTCCTTGTGCTTGCCAGTCAGGCACTTAGACCACTGAGCTATCTACCTGGCCAGGAAAAGACTCTTGAGAAGGTGTTGTCTGAGCAAATGCTGGAAGGAGATGAAGAGACCACGCTTGTGAGCACCTGTAGGAAGAGCACATCAAGCAGAACATGGCAAAGCCAACAGGGCTGGAGCACAGGGAGAAGCGGAGAGCCAGAGGAGATTTCCTTAATCCTTCAGGCTGGTCCTATGGGCCATTATAGAGACAGCAACTTCCACTGTGAGCTAAATTGAGCATCAGGTGCATTCAGCAGAAAAACTGCAATGATTTAATGCCTTGCATCTTAGTAGAACCCTGGCTTCTGTACTGAGGGCAAACTGAAAATGGAAAGCAGAAAGCTGCTGCAAGACTCCAGACGAGAGGAAAGAAAGCTAACTAGATGGTTAGACAGCGAGGTACTCGAGGTAGCAGAACTCTGAATCCAGGGGCTGGGGAGATAGCTCAGTAGCATAAGCACCCACTTGGCAGGGCTGGGGAGATAGCTCAGTAGAAAAAGCTCTTGCCTGGCAAGCACAAGGGCCTGAATTCAATACCTGGTTCTGAAAAGAAAAAAGCCCCTGCTTGGTAACTAGCACAGAGTCCTAGTTCAATGCCTGAATTCATATTGAGGAAAGACCCAATCAAAGTACCTCAGGTAGATATGTACAAATAAAGGAGGATTCCAAGGTTTGCAGCCTAAATGAGCGATGTGGTCTCTGATACCTCTGCTTCAAGATGCTCTTCATCTGCTGAATATGTTCAAGTGGCTACTAGAGTATTTTCTATCATCTGAATCCTTTATTGAGAGAATTGAGAAGGTTCAAACTCCAAAATAAAATAAAATAAAAAAGGTCCCTTCAGCTTCTGATTGTACCTTTTGCTGTTATAGAGGCTCAAAAGCAATGCAAAATATCTGCCCCTTCCCTGTGTTGTTCCTGGACCACCATGGACCTTTCTGTACATGTCTTTACTTTTTCCCCATCTAAGAAGAGGTAGGAGTTCGGTTGCTATGACTATCATGTCATAAAAATAACTGCAAAAGAACATGGGCTTAGATTGCTGTGGAGCTTCCAAGCCAACATCTGCTTAAACTCAGACAAAGGTCACCCAATGCCTACACACAAATGGGGAAAATGACCCCCCCAACCTATCACCAAGAGTGCTGCTCAAGGTCACAAAGGTCATTACTGACAAGCTAGCATTTAAACTTATCTCCTCTAATTATCTAAAAGTTATAAGCTCTTCTGGAAAAATGTATTGGATATTGTTTCAAAGGTCAAAATATCCTACTGTTTAAAACACTGAAGAACACTGTGACAAGTGATTTATTTATCCCAAGAGAGAGCAAAAATCATAGAGAACTCTCTTTTCACTCTACTCGTGACTTTCATCCTTTATTCTGAATTAGCTCAAAGACCTGTCCCCACATCCTGAAATGCATTAGCCGTAAAAGTAGGAGGGGAGTGGGCTGAGTATCTGGCAGAATCTCTCCCAAACCCAATACTGCACAGGTAAAAGGATGTGGGCTCCATGTGCCTATAGAGCAAAAGGAAAAATAGCACATTTGCAAGGCTTATGTAACAGCTCCTCACAGGTAAAAATTGTTCCCAGTGGTGTTTTGTGAACTCCTGTAGTTATCTCAGCTACTGCGGCTGTGGTTTTCATTTATGAGGGTCCTTAGAAAGCACCGAGTTATTATTCCTCATACTTCAGAGCTGAATTGTCTTTCCATACACACAAGTCAGCAAGAGTGTTATATACCAAATTGCAGATGATCACTTCTCACAATAATTGTTCTGTAAATTTCCCTGTCTGCATAGACAATGGGTTTCAATTTCAACCATTATGCATAAATACGGCAGTTACTGTTACAATAGACCAGTTCTCTGGAATCCAGGCATTCAGACTGAGGATATTGTGCTCTTCTGATTTAGGACTGCAAAGTGACAGAAGAACAGAGTGTAGCAAATCTGGATGGGCACAGGTCTATCAAGCAAGCACATATCACAGATCTTGACGTTTTCACTTATTTCTCAGAGGTGGCATGGATGACAAGGGGGAGTCAAGAAAAGAAAGAATGGGGTAATACAGATGTAGGTAGAAGATCCTGGACCTTTTGTCTTTCTCTGGCTTGATACATGAAGAACCAAATTTCCATAGTCTAAGTTTGCTTTCACATAACATGACTAGTCACTTACCTACCACGACTCCCTTTATGCAAGGCCATTTTAAAATGATAATTACAGCAATAATACCATGCTACGTCTGTCTCAGTTAGTCGTCTCTCATTGCTAAGACCAATACCTGACGCTTTGCACATAATTGTTCGACAAAAATTTGTTGAAAAAAATAAATGGACTATATCCTTCCTTTCTGCCTTGTGTAGCGGAGAAGGCACTGGCTTCTTAGACTGTTCTTTGTTGGTGTTTGACCTTTTCTTCAACTCACCAAGGTCATTTTTTAATCTGAGAATTATTTCTGAATGAAGCAAACATGCCAACTATCTCAGTACCACCGTCATGCTCTAATTGAACTTCAATCATAGCCCATCCTCTCCATCACAGTATCTCAGAGTGACTTTGTTCCTCTAACCTCCTCTCATCTGACTATTTACTTCATATATTGGTCACTATTTTATTCATTTTATTGTGAAGATTTCCATATATTTTTGCCAATTATTTTATAAATACTTTTTTCTGTATTTTTTATGGAAGGGTCTACAGGGTGTTCAGGGTCTCACTACATGGGACTCGTAGTGATCCATTCATTTACAGCATCCCAAGAGCTGAGATTACGGGCATGCACCACCACACCCAGTCTCAATTGCTGTCTCAGAGCACTCCAGAGGCAGGGCCAGCACCAGAGGCCTGGGGATCCAACCCTGACCCCTGCATCAGCTTGCAGGTACTTTAACCCACTGAGCTATTTGGCCAGCCCTTATAAATAGTTTTTGAAAACTATTATAGTTCATCTTTTCTTTATATCCTAAAACATGCATATGCTGGAGCAGAAAGACATTAATTACTTTTGACATTGATCAGTGAGAGTACAACCTACTTCTGCATTCCTCTTAGAATTCTTAAACATTGACAGAAATTCAGATTGAGTTCTAAATGACAGTACTTGATATATCCTGAAAAGCAGAAAATATTCTTTTTTGCTTGTCCCAATAGTGGTATGATTTAGATAAAATAACATTTTTGAAAAATATCCCCTGACAATATTTATAAACTTATACCAAGGCATGAAAAGAAAATAGGTTACAGGAGAGAAGTAACAGCAAATATTAGAAATTTGATGTTCAAAAATGAGCTTGTATTTCTGGCCAAATAATTGACCTATCTATCAGTAATCAGACACTGACATATAGCAGAGGACATTCTTTTTCTTACTAAGGCTTTCCTCTCTCTGATTAGGTGTGAATACCTTGGAGGATCCACTTACATGCCTTCCACCCTGAGCTCCTAAAAGGTGGTATCATCATTACCATCAACAATAAGATCCTCCTTGTTTCTGGAACAGATCTGAGAAATACAAAAGGAAAACAAGGCCAGCCTGGCTCTGGGTCCCATGGGAGACCTGAAGGACAAGCCTATTAATGAGATTTACAAAGATTCAAATGTAAACCACAATGTGTTTTGGGAATAAAACATGGGAGATGGGGTCATGAGGGTCATGGAGTGATTGAAAGGAAATAATATCCATGAAAAATATGGGCTTGAATTCCACCTTTGCCCCTAACCAGCTGAAGGATATTATACAAAATACTGCACAGTCACGCAAAGCTCTGAAATATAAATGAGGCCATCCTTTGGCCAGGTGCCATATCAGGCCCCTTTTTATCTAATGATACAAGGAAGACAATATCAGCTGGCTTGTGATCAGATCTGCCCCACCACGCACTAATTTGGACAAATAATTATCCTCAAGCTGCCTCAGTCTGCTAAACTGTACAATAAATCCAGTGATGCTTTTATAGGAATGCTATAAGAATGAAAAGAAATAACGTTACTTAACACATCCTTGGCAGTTAAAAATATAAGTATCATTGTGATTATTTCCTTTTCTTGTTAGTATGTAATGCAGATTACCAGGACTCCTTAATAATAGCATATTAAAGTCTATTAACTCAAAGGAAATGTAACAGATTCTTAGATGCCTGAATGACTGACCTCAAAGGCACAGGACTAAGAATCCTCTTGACAGCAGTTAAAGCCTCTGAGTGTGAAGAGAATGTGTCTTGCACTGAGCTCTTCTCAAATTTCTTCTGAAATATTCATCATCAGGATCAAAACACAGCCTGCCTTACATTAGCTTTTCATGTGGCAAGAATCAAGGCACACCAGAAAGTTCCAACTTCCCAGAAAATCTCAACTGTCTCCATAGAGTTTAAGATTTCACTATTAGAATCTTGTGTCTTGGTTAAAAATTTAAAAAAAAAAATACAGAAATCTTATAAAATTCAAACATTCCACAGAGTAAGATAAACAAGGTGCCATAATTTAGCAGACAGTGGGTTTTATAGCTGTTGTCAAATGTCCCCTTAAAGTCTTACACAGTGGTAGCTGGATCTAGAGTGGGTGATGCCAGAATGGAGTCTGGGATCAAGAGCAGTAGGATTAAGGGAGTGAGTGCTGCCCTCCCTAGGTAGCTTGGATGAGACCTAAGGGACAGAAGGAGCTGTGACTATCCCTTCAGTCCCTTACTGTTCTGGTGCCCTCTGTCCACCATGAACTATTTCTCCTCTGCCACATCACCCTGCCTTAGAACCAGTCCCTTATGGACTGAAACCTCTACAAACTGTAACTTAAATAAACCTCTTCTCCTTTGGGTGTCAGGTATTTTTGCTTCAGCAATGAAAAAAATAACTAAGACAGGGACTTTATAGGAATGGGAAGGTGAACCGGGAGAAAAATACAAGGAAAGCTAAGAATATATTTTAACTTCAACATCTAGCAATTACTATGTCTGAATGGAGGTACTGTTTTTAGAAAGTATATCACTTTGGAGATATTGTGGGAGGTGATCTGTGCCACTAGACTCTTCCCACACAGTATCTTCCCCTTTTTACCTGATTGTTCCCAAGGTCTAGTGTCCTTATATGTGGGCACCTGCATTCCTCACTATCATAGAAGTGTCTACCTGACCTTCTGCTTGACAAAACTCATATAGCTTCCTCTGTATTTGGTCCCAGCTCTGTGCCAACAGCTGACATGGCAGATGTAGCATCACCTGCCAGGCCTCTCCAAAGACTATCAGAGAGATAGAGAAGGATGTTGGCAACAGGAGGCTGGGGGGCCAGCAGGGAGGGCCCAATACCTATCAGGGGGATTCTGAATGCCATAGCTGATTAGAAAAGGCCAGAGAGTTCCTCCACTGAAACAGCAGCACTTATAACTCTAATAATTTATACATGGGCTCACTTTCCATGAATAATTATAGATTATTATCCAGCTAATTACAGTGCATGGTATTAAAAGATCTAAAATTTATTACCCTAATCTAGAAAATTACTGCAGTACGTGTTTTGAAAAGAAAAACTGCTGGAAAAGACGTTCAAGCATTGCCAGGGTGATATACTGCAGTTTTCCCAGCATGAAACAAAACTATATTGTCCTGTACCCAATAGATAGCCTAAAGTGGGGATCCCAGCACCTCCATCTCACATAATTTTTCTCCTTACATAGGGTTGCCAGATTTAGCAAAGAGAAACATATGGTGCCCAGTTAAATTTGAATTTTACATGCATAATAAATAACTTCAGTGTCACTATGTTAGATGGGACATACTTATACTAAAATTATTCATTGTATATCTGAAATTCAAATGTAACCCAGCCTCTTGTATTTTAGCTGACAAGATAGAACTAAAGTACAAGTAACGTTGAGAAGAGACCATACAAGTGTAGGCCCCATAACTGGCGTCCTGATATGAAAAATCAGGAAATCAGACTTCATATAAAAATATAGGTCTCCAACAAGAGAGAGTTCAATATTGAAAAGAAAGATGTCCATACTCTTACTTTCAGGTTAAATAGCAAAGGGTAGATGACTCCTTTCCTGCATGGTCTGATTCTTGCATGGAATCCTTTGTGGTCCCTAAGAATCTTAGCAATCTATCCTTCACAAAGAAGGAAACACAAAAACAGTACAGGCAACACTCTCTCCATGGGGGAGTCCACACCTACTTCCTCAAGACATCCCAACCCACCTGCCTGCAGGAGGGCAATATATACAACATCCACAATTTGGAGCTTGAGACTTTAACTCAGCTCACAGTTTTAGAGATTTCAGCCAAGGGTCAGGAGGTTCCCCAGGAGAAACTTCCTGGTAGAAGGGCACGGTTCTACAACACTGCTCACCTCATAGTCTGAAAGTAGAGCAGGGGAACAGTACAGGCAAAGAAGGGATCAGAAACTACATGTAGGCCCAAGGTCGTGTCTCCAGGACTCACCCAGACCCTCCCAGACCTGCCCAGACCCGCCCAGAAGTTGCACTTTACTAATCCCCTAGGTGGCTCCCAAGCCAATCCAACTGGCAGGGAAGCTTAATCTTCACCTATGATTCTTTTCAGGAAGACACTTCCATCCCCCTAAGCTGGAGACCATTTCCAACTCTCCCACTAGTTTGATAAGAATATAAGTTCACATGCAAATGTTTGTAGAAATGTGAACAGCTGCATTTTTCTCTGTTATGCTATGTATGAATTGTTAAAATCATTTGATGTTGTGATGATTGAATTTTTGAATAAAACCCAGACATTTTTTTTATTGCATTTGGTTTTCCAAATCCATTTTGCATCCCACTCACCATGTGCCTGGTACACAACAGGACTCTAATAAGTGTTTGATGAATTTTTTAATGAATAAAGGTAAAAGTATAAAAACTCCTGGGTATAAGACATAATTGCAGACTAATACTAATTTAAGACAAAACTATGCATTACTAAACAAGCACAGTAAAATTTCAAAGAATATCATCAGTGCTAGTTGAACATAATTAAAGGAATATGAAGGGCACTTCAGTCAATAAATATTTATCTAGATAAAAATTCAATAAATATTTATCACTGTTATACTAGGTATCCTGCCAAGCACTGGGGTTACAGCAGTGAACAAGATAGGCAAGACCCTGCTCCTGAGAAGCTTACATTCAGGGGTCGAGAGAAAAAGATAGAAAAGCAGAAGATACAGAAATCAGTGGTACAACTGTTTTAGCTATCATACGTATATCATATGTACTAGATATTTTACCCTTCCTTTTTTCCTTTCCCCCATCCCAATTTTCATCCCTTTTCATAATGTGTATTGTACCTTTTGGATGTTATTTTCAGTTTCTTAAACTAGGGAGACAATACAATGTTTACACATGCAAGAACGTTAGTGCTTACATAGTTTGATCAATCTTACATGCCACTATCTGGTTAACCTGAGAAACTACTTTAAAGAAAACAATATGCAACATAACAACCATTGTTACTTTCTTACCATCTTGTTTTTAAATTTTTTAATGCTCTTTAAAATTAAAAAAGGAAAGCAGACGAAGCACCTGCTTTCCAACAGCTCCACCCTCACGGTGTGCTGAGCCAACGAATGAATCCAGGTATAGGGGCCCACACTGCAATCCCAGTGCTGGGGAGGCTGAAAACAGGAGGATCACTGTAAGTCTGAGCTGCGTAGTGACACCCTGTACCAAATACATAATTTTAAAAACTTAATTTAGTTTAATTTAATTTAAAAAGGAGTTACAGAAACTAAACAATAATGGGGTTGATAACAGTGGCCTGATCTTTTTAGGAAGTACAATAAGAAGCAGTAAAACAAAATGCTATGTTGGGACATGGAGAACCTTAAGGGTCAACATAAAATAACTCATAACATCCAATATTTTCCCAAATATATATCAAAAGTTGAAGTTCAAGGTGAGGGTTTCCTGCATTTTTCTGGTCACTTCTATTACAGCTGGGCATAATTCATTCACTCCTAAGGGCCCCATTCTTTTGCTAGTGTGAGTTTTGGTAAAAAAGTAGAATACAGTCCCTTCCCAAGACTGTTTGTCTTTATACATATGTACAGACACACACATGTATGCACAATACACACACATACATGTGCATATGTTTCACAGTGTGTGTGTGTGTGTGTGTGTGTGTGTGTGTGGCACAGTTACTGAAGATGTATGCAAGCGATGTATAGAGTTTACTTTACCACAACACAAAAACTTAGAATTCAGGGGCTGGGGAGATAGCTCAATAGAATAAGTGCCTGCCTGGTAAGAGCAGGGCTCTGAGTTCAATCCCCAGTATTGGGGAAAAAATTAAAATTGAACTTAGACACCCTCTTTCCAAACATCTCTCAGGCATTCTATCATCTTGTTTCCTCTTCTTGGCTTTCCTGTCCCATTAATGTGGTATCTATATCTAATGATAAACTCTTTATACCATTTGTCTTTAAGAAAAGCCCTGAAGCTGGCTATTAGGATAGTAATTTATTTCAGCTAGCTCATGTAACAGCTAAAGTTTTCTCTGTTACTCTGTGTATGAATTGTGAAAATCATTTGATGTTGTGATAATTGAATGTTTGAATGTAACCCAGACACTTTATATTTCAGTTGGTTTTTCAGATCCATTTCACATCCCAGCCCTGTTCCTGGTACACAGCAGGCTTCGATAAATGTTTGATGAATGTAATTTAATGTAGTGCAACCTACACAAGGAACATGCTGGGCACAGATCAGACGTGGCACTGAAGGAGCATAGCCAATCTGACAACAAGAATTTGCAACCACCTGTACTTACATGCAGATTATCTTTCATGATATTTCTTGGTCTTATCAATAAAGCACTCAGGGCCAGCAAAATATCTCAGCAGACTAAACACCTGCTTAGGCAAGCTCAGGGACCAGGGTTCAATCCCTGACACCACATGCAGTGCCAGCCTCACCCCCGGGCATGCTGAGCCAGCCACTGAGTGCAGATGTGGTGGTCCATGCCTGTAATCCCTTCTGAAACAGGAGGATGACTGTAAGTCCAAGCTGCCTGGTGAGATCCTTACAAAATACATAAATTTAAATTATAACTAACTCAGGGGCCGGGGAGACAGCTCCATGGCACAAGTGCCTGACTGGCAAGTGCAAGGTTGTGAGTTTAAACCCTGGTCCCACAAAAATCAATCAATCAATCATACTCATCAGGCACCTTCTGAACCAAGATCATGTAAGATACGTCCCTACCCTCTGAGATATATCACATATTTATCCTATAGATTGTCTTGAGGGAAATTAAATAACAGATGTGATCAAGTCACTATTGGCTGGATCTATCCATTATCTTAAATCAGTTTTTAAAATGTGAGCCCACAGAAGAGACCTACAGTTTTCTTATTTACCTTGTGATCCTTATTTGCCTACAGAGGATTAGTCTGACCTTTATAATAAATTTTTAAAATTTGTTCCCACCTAGGAAATTGTTTTCTAGTCTATGTTAATTAACTTGAGAAATCTCTCCTACTAGCAATGTAAATTACAGGCAGGCCCTGAACTACTGGTTATCATGTAGCCACTCAATTTGTATCAGCTACCTTCTGCCCCATCACCTACTCCCCTCTCCATGCTCTCAAAATCACTACATATACTTCCAAAGTAGCAGGATGACATCATAGTGTATCTACTCACTGCTTATTATAATCCAATCTCCCATCAAATTATAAACTTTCTGAGGGTAGATATAATATCACATTATTAAGCTATGACATGTCACAGGATGCTAAAAGAAAAAGCTTTAGCTGCTTAAAAAATAATTACTGACCAAATAATTCTCTTTGCAATCTAGACCAAGTAACTACTAGAAGAAGCAGAAAACCATGGGACTGATTAGAAAGAAAATTAAATAACACTTTTACATCTCTAACATCTATCACAAGGGTCCAGGGAAATAGCTCTCAGGGGCACAAGTGTCTGACTGGCAAGTGCTAGGTCCTGAGTTTGATCCCTGATTCCAGAGAGAGAGAGAGAGAGAGAGAATTAACAACAATATGATGCTGCTAATTAAATCATGTCATTAAGTCAAGTGATTTTTAGAATATCTCTAAATTTTGGTTTGTCCAATGGCTTCTTATGATTAGATTAAGGTCAGCAGTATTTGGGAAGAAATCACAACAGGTCAATGGTACCCCTATAATATAGCACATGATGACAACACAATTTGGCATTGGTGATAATCACTTCGATCACTTCATTAAGACAGAATGTGACAAAACTTTCCACTTTTGTAAAATATTATTTGTAATATTTTCCATTTTATCCTGAGTAACTATGACGCAAATTTCTTGTTTTTCCACTGATCTCAGAATCCAACAGTAGAACCCACTGTAGCAGTTATAATTATGGCATTCTAATGATCAGCCTCCCATGTCCTTCATTCCTTTGACATGTATTAACTGGAAATCTTCTGTAAAGAAGTATTGCTCCATTTATTTGCCACTCAATCATCAGTATATATACTTAATATTTATTTTATTCTTTGAGTTACAATTTAATGTTACTGTTATCTATTTTGTTACTCAAATTGCTCCAGTTCTAGCCACCATAGGCTCTTTGGGTTATCTCTATATTCTTTTAACATATCCTCATCTTACTTTTGAAAACATCGTCATTTGAAGGCTGGCCAGATAGCTCAGCAGACTAAAGCACCTGCATAGGCAGGTGCAGGGACTGGGGTTCAATCTTCAGCATGTCATGTTGGTCCCACCCTGGGGCATGATGAGATGGCTATTGAGACTGGGCATGGTGGTGTGTGCCTGTAATCCCAGCGCTTGAAAGACTGAAAACAGGAGGATCACTACCAGTCTGATATGAGTAGTGAAACCCTGTAGAACCTCTACTAAATACAGTTTTTAAAAAATTATCATTGATTCCTGGTACCACCAAAAAAAAAAAAAAAAAAAAAGCACAAGTTCAACAGCTTCCCCAAGGACAAGAGCCATAATTCTCTCCTAGTTTACTTATTTTAGTTGCTACACTTAATTTTCTTAGATTAATGGTTCTCTACCTATAAGAATTGCTGTAGAAATTGCTTTAGAAAATAAGAATTGCTTTAGAAAAACCACTAACTTTTCCAAATCTAGTTTTGCCTACCAGTTTAATTACATGCAGCTTTGTAGTATTTGGATCTATTAGGAAATATCTCAAATATTATCCAGACAGCTTACTTACATTTCTATCCTTTTCTCAAGATTCTTCAAGAACTGAAACTTTCAATTATCCATTTATTTATATATGTTTTTATCCTTTTATTTAAAAGACACTTATTGAACATTTGTTACCTAATAGTGATGATAGTAAACAAAACCAGACCAATCTCAGTCCTCAGTTTCCTGAGGACTTATAATACCTAAAGCATTATAAGCACAAAGCACTCACCTTGTACAAATTTTGAAAGAGGCCAAAACAATGACTATCACCTATAACTACTTTGCCCATATTCTAACAAAAGGAAATAATTCCAAAGGAAGTTCAGATCCTTATTAACCATATTCAGAAAACAATGTTTTATTATCCTAGGAAAACTAATATATATATATATATATATATATATATATATATATATATATACACATATACATATATTCCTTTTTTGATTAGTTTATTTTGGGAATTTGTTATCCATTGGTCCACTGGAAGAATTGTTTGCTGAGCAAATAAATGAGGACTATCATTCAAGTAGCAACTCCTTGGAAACAACATTATTTTGTGAATCCCACTTCATGTTTCCCTGGGCTATTGTCACCTTCATTATTCAAGAAAACAGGAAAATGTGTTCAGGAACAGCAGTAATAGTCCTCAACTGTTTATGGATCTATATAATCATTATGCTGAATCTGCCTACACCCAGATCAGTGTTTGTAATTTCAAATAAAAAAGGTCCAAACTTAAGTACACAAAAGAAAGGTGAATTTCCCTTCAGGAGTACACAGAAGAGAAATTTTCTTCCGAAGTCACTAAACAAGTAATGATGCAATCTCATGGATTACTTTTGCTAAACCAAGTTACACAGAATCACACCAGAGACTCAAGCAAGTTATTTCTTATGGAAGATAATGTATAAACTATAAAAACAGGTGACTTGCAAAGCCCTACCACTTTAAGACTTTGTCACAAGAAACATATATGATCTTAAAATAATCTCAGGTTTCCTATATTTCTATTATCAGTTTTAAAATATGTATGACATATCTAAGATTACCAGGGAAGAAAAATCTGCCAACTTATGAAACTCTTGCACCTCACGTCTGTGAGAAGCTAATATTTATCTGAAAAAAATGCTGAACCATCTTCATGAAGTAATTACTGTATCTAAGGAAATAATATGGATAAACTACATGAAGTATATAAGTGATAGTATACTTTCTTACAGTGAAATGTCAGACAAATAGCCATTATTTTATCCATCATAAAAGATATTTTAAAAAGTATGGAAGCTACATCCAATGTACAAAAACTACCTACTTGTTCAAAATGTATATAATCTTTGGCTCCATGTTGTATCCACATGAATCTGTAACTTGAAAAATGATCCCTTTATACCAAATGTTGACAACCACTGAAATAGAACAAGCTCTAAAGACCTTCACCTTATCTAAAATTACATGAGTCTAGAAGACAAATATGTTGACAAATGGTTCACACCCAGAAAAAGTATTATTTATATAAAACTGCAGTAACAGCCACTTCAGATATAAGAGAAAATTTGGAGTTAGACCTATTTGTTGCTAATAAAAAAACACTAGGATTCGCTAACACATATAAATCAACTGTCTTCAAACATTATACAATGTATAAAGTATAGAATTGAATTTCTGAGAGAATCTTTGATTAAACACATGTTCACCTTAAATTTCTCACTGGATCTACTTTCCAAAACAATAACAAAAAAAAAGGTGAAATAAAGACAAAGTACAAAATGAATTTTTCACTGGATCAATGAAGCAAACATCAAAATTCATTCCAGCTCAGTTGATATGGTGCTTGAACTTTAAAAAAACTTCATTAAATATAGCCCCCAGAATCCCGAATGACAGTTTCTCTCAGATCCTTAGCCAAGGATAATGCTGTGTGCATGTAAAATAAAATTCCACAATTTTTAGTAGACATGAGCTTCTAGAAAAGTGATAGCTGGAATGGAGCTATTAAAAGATGAAAAGTACTTGGATACATTGGTTGAGCCAAAACAGAGAGACTTCTCTGACTCCTGACAGCATTTACCTAAGGACCCCAAAAGTTTCCCATAGGAGTAAAGACAGTAACCTAGAATAAGGGTGATATCCTTGGACACATGTATGACAAAAGTATGACACATATACTGCAGAGGCTGTTCTTTCTGACAGCTCTAAAAGATTCAACATACTAGCTTGAGATGAAAGGTAAAACAAACTTATCTCAAAGCTTAAAGTCAAGACTGTCCAAATCAAAAAATTCCTCCCTTAATTGAGTGGCATATTTCCCCAAAATTCAAGATTCTTCAAAACAAGACAACATAATCCAGACTCCTTCTAATATATCATTATCCACGATATCCATCATGTAACAAAAAGTACTAGATTTGTAAAGTGCCTGATAATCAAAGAAAACAGAAGTCAAAAGGAAGAGAACTGAAGATTAGAGAGTACTAGAATTAGCAGACAAGAACTTTAAAATAGCTACTAGAAATATGCACAAAGATTTAAAGGAAAGTTATACGTATATTGTCTTAACAGATGGAAAATTGAAATAAGTAGGAACATCTTTTTAAAAAAAAACCAAATAGGTCTCAAATTTCAGAGGCGGGTGAAGCAGCTAGAACTCATGCCCTGTCATGTCAACTTGAGAAGTGGGAACCTTGGCTAGATCAGCCAGTTCCAAACCCTGAGCCAGGGCGGCCCGCTCTAGGGTAGGGTGGGCCTGTCCTAGACTGACTTAGCATAAAAAAAGGTATGCAAAGGGGATAAGGAATGCTTTTGTGCATCCCATTTCCTTGGAAGAGTTCCAAACTTCACAGCGCTGCTTCCTTAGAGGAATTTGATCTTTACATTTGGCATGGAGGGAAAAGAGAGAGGCTTCATAGGCACCACAGGTGCTGTTCCTCCTCTACTCCTCATTGTTTTCTGCTCCCATGAACTGCCGCCACATGTGCTGGAGCAAGTGGAATACGGGCTGAAACCTCCACTAACTGTGAGCTAAATAAACCTTTCCTTCTTTAGTTTGGAGTGTTGGATATTTTGTCTCAGCAATGAGTAAAAAGTAACTGAGACATACCCCTTGTGTGTTTGATGCTGCAATGTTATGTGTACATTGGCCCCTAATCAACCCTACACCTGTGGAGTCCATGCCCCAGCTCCACCCAAGCACCAACTCCAAACCAGCTGTGCACTATTAGTACCTTATCAAGGAACAGGAGACTAATCAATGAAGCTCACGGATGTGTCCAACACGTGGGGGAAAATGGTAAGACCAAAGGGTCAGCAGATCCAGGAAAAAACTGTAGACTCAACAGCAGTGCTATCCCCAAGAAAAACTCATAGCTACTGTAAACTATAAAAGTATCATAGACCTTTACATGAAAAATAATTCCTTCATTACAGAGTAAAATTATAAAAGAAACCCATGCCAGCACTCATATTTCCAGACACTATTCAGTCAGGTGCCATTTCGGGAAAAGGTTGTTTATGACTGAACCACAGAACATCTATGGAAGTCTACTTCAGGGGTTCCAGTATTACCTTTCATAGAGTCTCAGTGAGACACAATACTTGAGACAGCCTAGAGAAAAACTAGGCTAAACAGAGACCCTTTGAGAAGTTTAAACTCAACATGAGAAGACCCTCCAAACCAGGCCAAGCAGGAATGGCTTTCAGGGTCAACCAGATACCTCAGTGATATAGTACCTGCTCAGGCAGACGCAGGGACCAGGGTTTCATCCCTGGAGTACCATGCTGTCCACAGTCCCAGGGCATGCTGAGAAAGCAATTGAGATGGGGTATGGTGATGCACACCTATTATCCCAGCACTTGGGAGGCTGAAAACAGGAAGTTTGAGTCTGAGCTGCTATCCTGAGACCCTGTAGACCCTGTACTAAATACGGGAAGATGAAAAGAAAAATGGCTTTCAAAGGCAGCTGAATCTGAAAGTTCTGGTACTAAATCCCACTTGAACCCGGCACTATGATCTCCATTCAGCAGAGACTAATGGTTGAATTTATTTCCCCATCTACCAACATGAGCAAGAACATGCCTTAGTTTGGTCAGCTGCCACAGTCTGGGGTGAAGAATAGAGAGGCTTCTGGGCCCTGGGGCTTGGAGCACCTAACAAAACCATAACCCATAAATCTGGAAAGAGAAAATCATGACTTTCTACATCCTAAGACTGCCGATCCTAGAAAGAAACTCAACATTCAAAGGGAAGCATTTTTCTTTACTCGGTTATGTTTTCTTTTTCCTCCATTAGCTTCTTTTCAGGTTTATAGGGCACTTTCCCTTTGATTTCCCCCTTTATCTTCTTTCCTTCTTATTTTTCTTTTTTTCCTCTTTTGTTACTTTTCTTTTTACTTGTTCTCTTTTAATTCTATGCAGTATTATTAATTTCTTTTATTCCTCAATAAGATGCTTTGTCTTACTCGTCTCTCTTCTTTCTCATTTTCCATGAATTAATTTTTCAGTTTTCCTTTCTTCACTCCCCAGTTTCCCATTGCCTTTATTTCTGCTTGTATAACATTACACTTTAGGGAGTTTTCAGTGGCTAGGTTTATGCAATTATAGTTGAAAATTGTTCTATTATTAGTGGGGGTATAGCGCTTACATTTAGTAGTCATACACAGTATGTTAAGATTTGCTTGTCTTAGTCTCTATGCTATAATTAAACATGATAATGGTTGTTAGTGGTACATTATTGGTTCTTGGATATGTTGGTATCCAGTTAGCCTTTCACATTAGTATAGTTGCTGCTTTTATTGCTATTGCCACAGTGGCATAGTTGCTTCTAACAGTTAGTTTCTCTGTACAACAATACCTGCATTACCTTTGTGTAAATAATATTGTGGCCCATTTCCAGAGAACTGGACGCTGGGTCAAATGCAATGCAGCCTTCCTTCTCAAATAAATGAAGGTATTTGGGTCATGGTACAAAGGTGAAGGCCCATAGTTAGCCATGCTTTGAGGGCATCACCAAAAAGCGGACACTAATTGAAGAGGCTTCTATACAAGCAACAAAGTCTACCACTAATGTCCACCCGCAAATCTCAACACAAAAACAAACCACATGAAAATAAAATACAAACATGATAATATAAGGAAACAAAATGCCTCTAAATACTAACAACACCTTCAAAATGGACCTCTGGAGAACAAAGGAGGATAAAACAAAAAGCTATGACTGAATTATTTAAAAGGATAACAAAAGATTTTTGAAAATCAATAGGTTGCTCACTGAGCTCAAAGAAGACTAAATTTTGATCTGTACTGAGTCCTCACTGACCTTGAAGGGCTAGAGCCAAAATATTGGCTATCTTTATAGCCCTTTTCTTATGTCTTAATTTTTGGTCTGTGAACTTATATTCTTAGCCTTCCAAAAGAAAAGCTTAGTGATATTATTACTCTAAAACATAGGTGTTTAGGTTACATACTATCACTGTCTTTCTCAACATCAAATATCTTAGACTTAACTTGGAATTAGTATTTTCCATAAATTATTGATATTTTAATAAGTCTCTATGGAATGTGATAAAAGCACTTACACATTTTACACAGACATTTAGAAATATAAGCATCTACCAAATTTTAGCCTGTCCATCCTTTGGTATTGTTCCTAGTCCCTTACACTTATTTAATACCCTTTTTTGTTTTCTTGTAAACCAACCATTTACTGGAGAGAGTATAGCAATAACTGAAATTGCATTAGAATCAGCACACATCTAAAGGACCAGAATGACAGGCACTCAAAGAACAGTTTTAGTGTTACATATTGCTATCATCAGTGTCAAAAACCTTTTGAGGTTTCTTAGGACCCTTGTTGAATTCATCCTGTGCATATAATTGTGTAGTTTTGCCCCTCCTATGTCTCCTTTTTTTTCTGTTTCCAGTCATTTTGCTGTTTAACTCTTAAGTCTTTGATTTCCCTTCAGCTGTTATGCCTTTCCATTTTTATTTCTCCTTTAGATTTCTTATACTAAGGATACTATACGATATTAAAAATTGTAGGTCTGGTTTATTTCACTTATGAGTATATGTTCAATGTACATCCATTTATATATGAAGTCTTCTAGTTTATCATTCTTTATAACTGTGTAATATTCCATTGTATAAAAATACCACATCTTTTTCAACAACTCTTCATATGATGAGCATTTTGGTTGTTTCCAAGATTTGACTATTATGAATTGGGCTGCTATAAACATAAGTGCACAGGTATCACTGTGGTATAATGTTTTCAGTTCTTCTGGGAACATTTCCAGTAGGGGCATAGCTGGATTGAATGGAATTTCCAGCTGTAGTTTTTTAAGGAGCCTCCACACTGCTTTCCATAATGTGCTGTAATATCCTATAACTCAGTGGTTTCCCAAATTTTCTGTTCAAGGAGATTAAGAGACCATAGAGGAAAGGGATTGAAGGTAAATAGTGTGCCTAAGGGGAATCACCTGGAGAGAAGTCATTCTCTTGGGCTTTCATAGAGAGCAAACTGGTCAAGCAATGGGTGTGATTCATGCAGATGGCTGACACTGACAACAATTCTACAAAGCACTGTATGTGGTTCCAAAGTAAATCGTGAGGGGATTTGACTGACCTTCAGAGGTACAAAAAAATACATGTTTTATTATACGGATCTTGCTTTAATATGCCCTTGACCACCCAGCAGAAAAGCTTACACATGACTTAAAACTTAAGTCATAAAACTTAAGGATAGTTTGGTATGCTGAGCTGTAAAAGGCTCAAATCAACAGCTTCCAGCATTGCCAGTTTCGCCAGTAACACCCTGAAATTATGGAACATTTGACTATGTATACAACTACCTTCTCTCAGATCGAAGAGAAGAAATCTATTATACCAATAACCATTAGAAAACTTATCATGTCTACACCTTGTGCCTTTTACAACTATAACGAAGACAATGATATGCATTGTATAAACTATTTGGAATGTACTACTACTATGTTTTGAAACTGTCACACTGTAATTTCTTATTAAAAGTAATAAAAGAAGTCATGAACATTTTAGAATAGTACATTTAATCCAAAAATACATCTTTAGATGAAAAATAAAGATACAAAAAAATATTTCACTCAGTAGGAACCCAAAACAAGCAGATGTACCCTATTTTCAGGCAAAGTGATTTTATGCCCAAACTGATCCAAAGAGGCAAAACATCTCACTACATATTGGTTACAAGAACATTTCAAAAGGAAGAAAGAACAGTTATGACCATATATGCACCAAACACTGACACGCCCAACTTCATAAATAAACACTGCTAGATAGAAAAGATCAGAAAATTATCCACACAGTTATAGAAAAGGACTGCAGTAGCCCACAGTCACAAACACAAAGACCAACTAGACCAAAAGTCCAACAAATATCTAAATTGAACAATATCTTAATAGACATCTTCACACTGCTGTACTCCACAATATACATTCTTTACAGCAACAAGTGGAACTTTCTACAAAATAAAAAACATTGGCTTTACTAGCCAATAAAGCATAGTTATGTAAATGCGAAATTATCCCATGCACATTTCAGATCCTAGATGAAACTAGAAATCTATACAGAAAACCACAGAAATTTGTCAAATGAATAGAAATTAAACAATACAATCATTATTGAGATCAATGGCTCTTAGAAGAAATCAAGAAAAACAGTTTCTAGAATCAAACGATAATGCCAATATAATATACCAGAAGTTGTGGAACAAAATAAGAGCTGTCCTGTGAGAGAAGTTTATAGCTATGAAAGCAACGTGAGAAAAACAAAACAGTCCTAAATCAACAACCTAATGATTCACCTTCAAAGTCCTAGAAAAACAAGAATTATTTATTCAAAGCTAATACAAGGAAGGATATTACAAATATTTAATCATAATTAATATCATTGAGACTGAAAAATCAGTACAAAGAATAAATGAATGAAAGAGGTGGTTCATTAAAAAACAAACAAAATAAACAAATCATTAGCCAAATTACAAAGTAAAAAAATGAAAGACCCAAGTCATTGTAACTAAAAATGAAAAACACAAATCAGAACAGATACTGAAAAACTGTGGAAGATAATTAGTTACTATATTGAAATCCTGTATTCCAAAAAACTGAAAAATGGATAGAAGCCTATATATATAAGAATTATCAAAACTTAATCCAGAATATATAAAACCCCTGAATAATTCAATAACAGGCAATGAAATCAAATGATTGATTTAAAAAAAACTGTTCAGGGCAAGCAAGATAACACAGCAGCCTAAAGCACCTGCTTAGACAAGCCTAGGCAAGCATGCAGGGACACTGGTTCAATCCCTGGCACCACATGCTACACCAGCCCCGCCTCGGGGGTGGGCTGAGCAGGCCACAAAGCAAACAAACTAACAAACTATCCAACTAAGAATAGCGCAGTTTCTGATGGATTTACTGTTAAATTCTATAAGAACCTTAGGGAAAATCCAATAATACTCCTCAAACTCTTTAAATAAAGGAAAAAGGAAGAAATAATCAGAAATGTGGTGAGATATATAATCTACACACAAAATCAATAGTATTCCTGTACATCAATAGTGAATCTAATAAAAATACCAGGAAAACAATCCCATTCACAATCATACCAAGAAAACTTAAATATTTAGCCATTAATTGAACCAAGGAAATGGCAGACCTCTACTGTGAAAACTATAGTACCCTGGTAAAGGAGATTGAAGAAAACATGTGAAAATGGAAAGATAGCCCCTGGTCCTAGAGAGGCAGAGCCAACATATTGAAGGGGCCATCCTTCTAAAACTGGCATACAGATTTAAGGCGAACTCATTCAAAATACTGTGTCAACAGCATTCATCACAAAACTAGATAAAGCACTCTTAAAATTCTTATCAAAGAACAAGAAAACTGGGTGCAGTGGCACATGTCTGTAATCCCAGTACTTGGGAGGTTGAAACAGAAGGATTGCTGAGTCCCAGCTGGGAAGCAAGATGCTATACCAAATAAATAAAAAAATTATTTTCAAAATTTTTCGAAAGAACAAGAGACCCAGAAGAGCCAAAGCAATCCTGGATAACAAGAGCAAAGCAGAAGGCATCATAATCCTGGATTTCAACTTACATCACAAAGTGGCAATGATTAAAAGCAGCATGGCTGGGCATGGTGGCACATGCCTGTAATCCCAGCACTCAGGAGGCTGAGGCAGGAGGATCGCTGCGAGTTCAAGACCAGCCTGGGCTACAAAAGTGAGGTCAAGGCCAGCCTGAACTGCAGAGCAAGACCCTGTCTCAAAAAGACATAAATAAATAAATAAATAAATAAATAAATAAATAAATGCAGCATGGTACTGGCACACAAACTAGCATGTGGGTCAGTGGCACAGATCAAAAGATGCAGAAACAACTTCAGGTGCATTCAGTTACCTACTATTTCACAGCAGCACCAAAAGCATACACTGGAAGAAAGATAGCATGCTTAACAAATCATCCTGGGAGAGCTGGTTATCCACTGCAGATGACTGAATATATATCTTGTCATGTTCTAACATAAAATCAAAATAGATTAAAGATTTAAATGTTAAAGCAGAGATACTTAATGTGCTGGTAGATAATATAGGCAAAACACTTTAAGGCATAGATGTATACATGGACTCTCTAAACATCACAAGAAACATAGCAACAATCAATGAAGGGAATCATGTCAAACTGAAAAGCTAATGAACAGCAAAGGAAACCACCAACAGACTGAGGAGTAAACCTATAGAATGGGAAAATGTTTTGCAGGATATTCCTTAGACAGAGAATGATTATCTAGAATATATTTAAAAATCAAAGAAATTGGGCCCTGTGAATTAAAAGGCTCAGCGAAAAATTGGCAACTGAGGGCTGGAGAGATAGCTCAGGGGTTTAAAGCACCTTCTTAAGCAAGCTTGGGCAAACACAGGTACCGCAGTTCGATTCCTGGCACCACATGTCATGCCAGCACCATACCCAGGGTGGGCTGAGCTAGCCACACACACAAAAAAAAAAAAAGGGCAACTGAGATAAACAGATATGTTTCAGAATGCATACAAATTGCCACAGACACATATAAAAATGTTCAACATTAGAGAAATGTAAATTAGAAGAACATTCAGATTTCACCTCACTTCAGAAACAATGCCTAACACCAAGAAATCAAATAATAAATTCTGCCAAGCATGCAAGAAGAAATAATTCTATATTGTAAATAGGGACAAAAACTAGTGCAACCACTATGAAAATTAGTACTAAATTCCTCAAAAACTAAAAACAGAAGTTCCACTTGACCAGCTGTTGTTCTTCTAGATATCTTCCCAAATAAGTTAAAGACATCTCACTACAGTGATACATATATACCCATATTAATAATAGCTAGGTTGTGTAAGTGACTTACCCATCCATCAACACATGAGTGAAAAAATGTGGTATTTATACATAGTGGATTACTGATCTGCCATAAGGAGGAAAAATTTGTGTCATAAAGATGAACCTCGAGACCATACTGTTAAGTGAAATGACCATAAATATTGCAGTTTCTCTTACAAAAGAAATCAAAAACATAAGTATAAAGAATGAATTGAAAGACAGATAACAAGAAACAGGGAATAAATGCTAAATAAACTAGAGGACCAAACAGTACAAACAAGGCTAAGGAGATAGCTCAGCAGCCAAAGTATCTGCCTAGCTGCCTAGCAAGCATGAGATCCTGAGTT